>CAUYON010007229.1:0-12553 GCA_963573935.1 Arctocebus calabarensis
TTGATGTGTGTTCCTCGACCTTGTCTCTTGGCTCAGCTCCAAACCGTTGGCTTTCTCACCAAATTTCTGTCCTTTAACTCTCCTTCTGGACAGGAGCATCTGCAGAAAGCTGGCTACAGACCGCCATCTTGGCTCCTCCCCCCTAAAGATTCTAATTAAATCATTTTTGAAAAAAGTTCAAAGCACAGTAAGTATATTCGTTTTTTAACCTTTTTTTTTTTTTTATCAATATAATTTAAGTATGCCAGGGAAGTTTAGCTACAGGTTCAAGTGTGCTGTGAGATAAAAAGGGTTGGAAACACTGAGATAAGGAGATTACCCTGGATTACCCAGGTTGACCCAATGTAATCAGGAGGGTACTTAAAAGTAGAAGAGAAAAACAGAAGAGGAGATGTGAGGACAGAAGCAAAGCCATCAGACCTTTGTAAGGTTTTGAAAACTCAATCCATCTCATTTTCTCAGCTTTCATCTCACTTATAAAATCTATAAACTTGAGGGCTGTGTTTGCCTTTTTGTCTACCATTGTGTCCCCTGAAAATATTCAGTAAATGTATGAAGGAACGATTCCTGATGGGAAGTGTGGTATTTTTATCAGATGTCTCTGTATTGCTTTACATGTTTGTCATCTTTATAGAGGGCTGAATGGCAGCCTCCAAAACAAATCTGGTCCTAATCTCGAAGCATGTCAATGTTATCTTGCGTGGTAAAGTCTTTGAAGATGTGATTCAGGGTTTTTAAGGGAGGTGACTCTCCTGGATTATCCAAGTAAACACAAATTGTCATCCCAAGTGTCCTTACTTTAACAAAAGTCAGAGAGAGATAAGACATGCCCCGAGGAGACTACAGTGCAGCCACAGGGAAGCAGGTCTGTCTGTCCGTGGTCACCAGAAGCTCATAGAGGTAATGAACGAATTCTCCCTCAGGATTTTCAGAGGAAGGGAGACACAGTGAACACCTTGATTTCTGGCTCAGTGAAACAGATTTCAGACTTCTGGCCTCCAAAGTGGTGGAAGAATACATCTCTGTTCTTTTAAGCCAATGTGTTTGATAATTTGTTGCAGCAGCCACAGGTACCTACAAACCCTCTTTTGGATTTCTGATCATATCCCCTTTCTTTCTGAAATGCCCTTCTTCCTTCTCTTCATGTTTTAATAAGTATTAACTAAATAAATAACAGCAAATGGCCAAATCTTACAGTTATTTCAAGGGCCATTTCTTCTATACAGCGTTCCCTGAATACTTTATGCCATGGTAAACCTCTGCCATCTGTGTGCAGAGATAATAAATTTTATACAGTTTTACAATCTGGGACTTGTAAACCCACTAGTATATTTTTCTAATTACCACACAGAAATAATTCTGAGTTTAACTGTTTCTGTGTCCCTCAGACTCTGCACGGAGGATCTGGAAAGAAGAGCTTCTCCCAGATGTCCAGAGTCCCATCGTTCTCTAACCTCAGAAGTTTGCTCCACTGTCACTTTCACAGAGAGCTGACCATCCAGTCTAAATAATGTGCCTTCCTCATTCTTGTACTTCCTCACCTTACTTTCACACCATTTCACATTTTTTGTGTATGATGTTTTTCATCCTGCTGCAATGAGCTGGCAAAATTCCAATATAGTAGGACAGTAACACAGAGTAAGGAATTCAGTAAATATTTATTGAGTGAATGACTAAATGCAAGGAAATGCTTAATATTCACCTTTTCATTAGTTTTAGGAGACTAAATCTGAATACAGGTGATCAAAAATGGTAGCTCCTAACACATGAAATACTATCTTTGAATTCAACCAAGAGTCAGAATTTTAATTCCAATAGCCTCTTGATTAAGTGTAGAAGCCAATTACTCATTGCAAAACTACTTCGAGTTTAAAAAAATAGTCTTTCTTTTCTCTTTCATTCCATTATAAAGACACATTCAAAGTTGAGACGAGAAGAATGAATTATGGGATGCGACTCCCTAACTCTAATGTGTGTGTGGTTACGTTCCAGACACAATGTTAAGCAATGACAAATTTGACAGTGGAGTGGACTAAGTTAGGAAATGGTATTAACCGTGAACCACATCTGTACTAGAATTATACTCTTTTATCTATTTCTATAAATGAGATTCAAATTCATTTTACTTTAAAATAACTACAATGTTTGATTATGAAGTTATTGCACAAAAATAATTCAAACAATACTCATTCTGCAGATATATACAAGATATGGTTCAGAAGCTGAATTCAGACAAAACAATTTTATGCAAAGGCTAACAAACATATGGGATAAGTTACCAAAGGAGAATTGCTGAAGCAAGAAACACCAATATGTTCCACTAAGAGCGTGGAGAATATTTACATACTACTCAAATAAAAAAAATAAAATACAAGTTTAAGACAACTGGAATTCTCCTCAGAAATGTGTGCCTAAAGTAAATTCATTGTCTTTATGATAATTAAAAAATAATAAACTATTCTATGACTTTCTTAAGTATGTTTATTGTTGACATTTGTTAAATCCCTTATAATGAAGTCTAAAGACCACCCAAATCCTTTTATTCTAATATAATTTGTCCAAAATTAAAACATTACTGGAAATCATATTCTTAGTTTATATGTCTTAGAAACAGCTCATTACCCTCTTTCTATAATGACGAAAAAGAGAAATGGAGGTAACACTGCAAACTTTTTCACTCTTTTAAGTAGAATTATAATCTTACAAAGCTTATTTTGATAAAGGAATAGGTGAGAAGAGTTAAGCAGTAATTATTTCATGCTGTCAGAATTAAAGAGCAAAAAAGTTTAACTCAGTCTCTCCAAAAACAAAAGCAAACAACACATAATCAAATTCTTTCTTATAGAAAATGACTTTTCCATGAACTGAAACCAAAGAAAGCCCTTATTGCATGAAATTTATGGTAACCTGAATAACAGAGCATTGTTTCAAATCTCCATCTTTTGAAATATTGCAACTTATTATTTTACTATGACAGAACATTTCAGTAATGAAATTTTATTCCAAATGTGAGAGCTCTCTCTGCGATTAGTTCAACTGGCTAGATCACAATGCAAATAAGTCTAATTTAGGTGCATGGGATGTGGTCTCATCCTTCTTTTCTATTGTATAAAACATGACATTACTGATACTTGGGACCAAACCAGAGATGGAGACCAAACTTTTTTTTAATCCATCAATCCATCATCATTTTTTTAAATAAAAAAGCTCATGACCATTAGTAATGGGTGGGTGAAAACTACTACATTCTAATATTATTTTCAATTTCTCATTTTTTATTAATTTCTCAAACTACTATAAAGGAGCTGTCATTTCTTTTTAAAACCAATTGTGTGCCAACTGTTGAGTCCAATGGACACTTTAAGTGACTTATGTAACTTGACCTACCTGTTGCACAAAATACTATGAACCATTTCCTAAAATTCTTCTCCTATATTTTCCCCCAACATCTTTCCTTTCATCTCTCTGAATACCTATTTCTCTGTATGCTTCCCTAGTTCTCCTTGTTTAACCATCCCCTTAAATGTTGATGCTCACTAGGATTCTGCCTAAATTTCCCTTTTCTCACTCTAGACTTAGCCTGTGAACAATGACAAATACAACAATGGCTTTGACAAGTACCCGTGTATAAACACCTTCTAATTGGCCCTCCCCAAAGAATCCACCCTTTTTCTTCCCTTAAGTTCACAGTTCCCCTAGTCTATTAGAAAACTTGACCTATATATCTGAAGGGTACCTCAAACAGAACATCTAAGTCTGAAATCTCATCCATCCACTCAAAAAATCAAAGAGCATGACTTTTAAAGTTACAGAAATATCCAACTCTGTCACTGCCTAGTTATACACGTATATCCTCAATTAAAGTGCTTCACATGCTTTGAGAATTAATTCTTGTCTAGTCTGAAGGGCTGTTATTATGAGAATTAAATTTGATTATATAATGGTCATCCATAAACATGTCTTTACATTTAGGTATCTTTTTCTAGCTCTACCTAAAAACCGGAGAGTCATTCTAGAAACCTTCTTCTCTCCCTGTGTCCATAATTAGAAATACCTTGAACCATCAACTATCTTCATATTTTCAGCTCTTACCTCCTTCTGAATTACTGCTGCTTTCATTTTAGAATAAATCCTTACCATTCTCTATTGTAACTGTCCATTTATGTTCATGTTATAACTGATACTGTATACTATTCTTCTGACATGAAAAACACCACGTCTCCCTAATGTCTAAAGTCTAATGTTTTACACTTTTAGCATGGGGAACACATTTCTTTCCTACTTGACCTCCATCTGCCTCTTCAATTCTTTCAAGCACCAGTTTCCCCAGACCTTATCCTTCAGTCACAGCCCACTGATGTTGTATGGCATGTGCCCTGTCAATTGCACAGTGCCTGTCTTTGCACCTTTTTCTTAGAGTCTCACACAATACCTGGCATAAGTATGCACAGAATAAATACTTGTGGGATTGAAATTCTCTACAGTTTAATGCTGATTTTTAAAGTATTCATAGCTGCCAAATACTGCTTTCTGGGACCTAACATGAATGTAGTATGAAAAATCAAAAAAGCATTTTTCTCCCTATTCAATACTATTTATCACAACAGTAAAAGAAAACTCTACTCTAAATAATTAAAATAGCCACATTCAAATAACTTAGTAATATAATCCAATTCAATTTAGTAATACATGTTTGGGACAGAGGAAATACAAAGAGATAGAGAGCCAGCCCTACCTTGACCTTAAGCTACAAACTTCTGTGATTCGTATTAGCCTAGAGATAATTGAGACCAGGCAGACAGGGGCCTGACAAGAAGCAGTCTGAAAGATGCAAAAGGCTTCTGGAACGACCTCATTATAAGAAAAGAAGGCATCGAGCTTTGTTTAGTAATACAGCCTTAATGTTAATGAAAATAAATAATTCTTAGTAGAACATGTTATGTGTAACTAGGATTCACTGCCAGGCCAGAAACCAAGGAGTCATATCCGGAACTTAAGAAGAAAGAGACAAAAGATTTGAAATACAATTTAAAGAAATGTTCCATTCAAATCATTAAATTATTTTTAAATCATGAGGGGACTGGGTGACAAAAGACATTGCTTCAAAACCTACTTTAACTGGACAAACTCAAAGAAATGTGTTGACAATGGCAGCCATGCCCATCAGAAATGGAAGCTGGTAGGTACCGCAACAGTCAGCAGTGATAGCTGGGAGGTCTCAATAAATGTGGGATAAAAGCCAGCTAAGCAATTGGGGCTTAGCAAATGGGGTGGCACATAAAATACAGAGCAATATGCAGCCAAAAAGCCACTGGTATCCAACAGAGGGCAAGGCCTGGTAGGAGTAGCAGCAGAAGGCAGAAATAAATATACTCCCAACAAAGGGTCAGAGTGCTTGGCTCACAAAGCATAAAAGGTTGAACAGTAAATCCCCCCCCAATTTCACATCCACCTGGAACTCACAATGCGAACTTACTTGGAGATAGGGTTAGACAAGATGAAATCAGCTTCTATTTGCAGGGGGTTCTAAAATCTAACAACTAGTATCTTTATATGAGAAAAAAAAAAGGGAGATGTAATACAAGGACACAGATACACAAGGACGGCCATGTGAAGATGAAGGCAGAGATTGGAGTGATGGAGCTGCAAGAAAAGAAATGCTAACTATTGCCAGCCACCACCAAAAGCTGAGAGAGGCGAAGGAGTCTGCCCCAGAGCCTTCAGAGGTGGCACAATGGCTCTGCTGACACTTTGATTTCTGACTTCTAGTCTCCAGAACTGTAAAAGAACAAAGGTCTCTCATTTCAAGCCACTTGGTTTGTGGTACTTTGCTATGGTGGCCCTCGTAAACTAACACAGCACGTGTTACTAATTAGGCATGCGACTATGCACACTGAAGACAGACTCACAGGACTCCCCCAAACTTGTAATGACCGGAGAAAAGACTTTTCTGAATGTCTGGGACCTGCAGAAGCAAGTAAGGGCAAGAGCTAATAAAACAGAGGTGTTACGCTATCAAGAAAAATACACTTTGTTCTGTCTGTAATTTTCTTGCACTAATTGCTATTATTTTGAAGTGAAAATACTGTCGATCTTTTCAGGAAGTTCACTGGTTAAAAAAAGTGAGAAATCAAAGCTCAAACATCAAAGAAGTGATTAGTAATGACCATTATTAGTATTAGGCTCTTCTGTTAATATTCAATTCAATGTAATAAGACAATACATATTAATATAAAATACAACCCTTCTGTTAAGGTAACTACTTAACTGCTCTTGATTTCTAGAAAATTAAGCTCCTTGGAAAGTGAAAGGATTTAAATCATCATAAATAGCCTTTAGTTAATGTTTAATGTGAATAATTAATTAGATTATAAATATACTAAAGGCTCAATAGCATATACAGCTCACATTGTTATTTTAATAAAATAGAAAAATTTCAAGAACATGTTCTTAGATTTCTAATTTGTATTTTCTAGGAAAAGAACCCATTCACATGAAACAAACTAATCCTAACTCAATAAAAATCAGAGAACGGTTGGATAGTTTTGAGCAAAGACTACCTATGGTGATTAAAGAGACACATCCTAATACTATGTGGTCTGAGCCAGATTATCTAACACTCTATACCCATATTTCTCATCAATGAGTTAAAAAGTCATTTAGATTCCTTTTGACTCAAACAAGGTATGATTCCATGAACTAACTATACATAGATATAACTTTACTCATTATACAACAAAAATGAAGCAATTAGGATATACTATGGGTACATTTTCAAATAGTTTTACTTTTAAAAATACTTATCTAAAAAGATAATACCAAGTTTTCTATCCAACAAATGTTAGTTACTGCTTATATTTTATAGAAATGTATAGATGCATTATTTCTTGTATAACAAAACAATGGCCAGTGTCAAAGAGTTAACACTCTAATAGGAGAAAGAAGACAAGAAATTAGCAGTATGCCTCAAGTTTAAATGAGCAGTAAAATGAAGATAATTAAGAAATGGGGATAATTACGAATTAAGTAACCATTAATTACTTAATGGGTTAAGACAATATTAAAAAATATGTAGCACTTGAATTTGGCATTTAAGATGGGAAAGAATTAAAATACGTAAAACACACTGGTAATACCACATGCTTGTGATGTGAAGCTGTAGAACAGGAATTCTTTTTTTTGGGGGGGGGCAGTTTTTGGCCAGGGCCAGGTTCGAACCCACCACCTCCAGTATATGGGGCCAGCGCCCTACTCCTTTGAGTCACAGACACCACCCAGAACAGGAATTCTTACTGACTGCTGGTAGAAAGAATCTGCTGGAGCTGTCTTACAATACTGAACTTATTCCTAACATATTATCCAGCAATCATACTCCTGATTATTTACATAACTGAAAACTCATGTCCACACAAAAACTGGTACACGAATGTTGATAGCAGTTTTATTCACAAATGCCAAAACTTGGAAAGAAAAGAATCTGTAAAAGGTATTTACTTCATGACATTAAGGAAAAGGCAAAATTATGGAGACAGTAACAAATCAGTGATTGGCAGGAGTTAGCAGGGAAGGAGGGTTAAATGGGAAGAGCACACAGGATTTTCAGGGCAGTGAAACTATTCTGTAAGATACTACGACGGCGGACACATGTCATCACGTGTTTGGCAACACTAGTAAAAAGTAAATGCCAAAAGTGAACACTGATATAAACTATGGACTCGGGTGAGAATGATGGGTCAGTGTAGGTCCACTGAGCATAACTACTAACCATTCTGGGGAGATACTGGCACGCGAGGCTGTGCCTGGGTAGGAACAGAGGCTGTCTGGGAACTCTCTGTACTTTCTACTCAATTTTGGTATGAACATAAACCGTCTCTAGTAAATGAAGTCCATTAAAAAATCAAAAGCAAAGCATGGTAGAAAACTTAGGAAAAAATATATTCCAGAGAAACCAAAGCACACTGACTATGAAGGGTTCAGGTGATGGTCAGATTGCTCAAAACACATAGTGTTACTGAATCTTTAATAGAATCTACCTTTGAAGAATAGCACGATGTATGTTTTCTCTAAGTATATTTATATAAAAGTATGTCTGTATATTTATACGCATACATACACATAAAAATGGAATCATACTATATACAATGTAACTTGATTTTTATAAATGTGAATACCTACTCATTAAGTATCTAAACATTAAATAATCTTCAGTGTTATCATTGAAAATGAATGTACAATATTCCATTAAATACATTCATTAATATATTCAACAAATATTACTGAGTACTACTATGTACAGAGATGAGTTAGATGTACCATAAATTATTCCACATTCTCATTCCTTACTTTGGCCAATTATGTTAATTTAACTTGTTTAAACACTATCATAAAACTGAGATGAACCCTCATGTGTATAAATCTTTCCATTTTTTAAAGGTTTTTCTAAGAGCAATTTCTTAGAAGTAGAATGCTGGGCTAAAGAGTACTTTTATTTATAAGGGGACACATATACACACATATGTGCATAATACATTCTAGAACCATCACATGGATTGTCTGGATGGCATGGCCGAGCGCTCTAAGGTGCTGGAATAAGAAATATCATGTGGACTATTTAAGAATGTTCCATCACCACCTCTTATCAAATGGATGTGCTGTCAGCTTAAAAAAAATTCTGCCACATTTCTTGCAATCTTCTTAGCTTCTCACGATACCTTTTGATTCTATTGTGCTGCCTTGTTTTCTCAGCCTGGTTTTTTATTATTATTTATTTATTTATTTTGGTATGACTTTCTAATTCCATTCTCTAACCTCCGTCATTTAAAGCCTCACATTCTGATAAGTATATCAAGTATTCCAAGAATTTTGTTTCCTTGGAATTTGAAGTACATTGTTTTCAAAGCTGTGCTTTTCCTCTGAATTTTCAGGTAATATTTTCTTTCCCTACACTATAATATTTTAAAAATAGACTCTAGTTTGATTTATTTTTCCCTTCACTGATTTTTAAATAAGGCAACAGCTATCAAGACTCAATCATCTCCCTTTTGAGACCCACTGTTGCCATTGTCCCTAAAAGGGGACAGGTGGCAATGTTTGAAGACATTTCTGACTGTACAACTACGGAAGGGAGTTGTGCAACCAGCATGTACTGAACAGAGGCCAAACACATGGCTGAGTAGTCTGCACAGCACAGCACAGCACAGCCCCACCAAACAAAGAATTATACAGTCAATCAATGGTGCTGAGGGTTAGAAACCTTGTGTTATTAATAAAAGAAGGGTTGACATCCACTGATCTGGAGCTAACTCACAGACGTCTGCAGGCATTCATATAATGTGGTTCTCCAAAGGGAGACATTACTCCTAATCCAACTGGTTGGTTCTTAAACAGACTATGTGGAAAATTCTATTTTCCTATGTCCCAACTTTTAATTCCAGAATTCTTTCATTTCTACTGTGGAGAATATAGGCTGAAAGATGACATGTCACAGAGAATTCACCACTGTGTCCTGATGAATTATTTTCTAGAAGTTATTGCTTCTACATGGACAGAGAAATATGACTACCTCAAAACTTCAACAGCAACTTTAAGGAGTGAGCGCTGCACATTTAAGGATTGCAGAGGTGGTGGTCTCTGATTAAGTAAGTGAATTCTGAGTTGATTTTCCTCATTTTAGCTTCATCTCATGAAGCTTAACTCTAGATTCTGGCATTAGGTTACCTGCTAGTCTTTTTTTTTTTTTTTCCTAGTGTTACTGCCAGTTTTTTATTTTGGCATACAGCTTGATAGATATTTTGATGGGATGGTGGAAGAGGATTCATTTGAAGCTGCAACTAAACTACAATTACAAATCAAAGCCTAAACTATGGTTTTCAAAAATAGTGAATACAGTAAACTAGTATACTAGTCCTCCTTTACTAGATTTCACTTACTTTATTAATTCTGCTTTGACCTTTCCCTAAAGGAGATCATAAGATAGATAGATAAAAAAAAATTATGCTAATAAAAATTAGAATTAATTTTAATTAATAGAGGAATTTCGCAAAAGAATATCTACGCATTTGTATTCTTTAAAAATGTGAATAAAACTAAAGTGGAGAAGTTCACCAATGTATTCACTCTTTCATTAAACCTTGCTTTATTAAGTAGTGTTAGTTAATGTTCAGCTTTATGATTATGTTAGTAATATTAGTGCTTTATGAAGCACTAATGAATCGAAAGAAACTATCTAACATATTGCTTGTCTCTGGGACCTTGTAATTTTTGTGAGTAGAAAGGAGAGAAGAATGTTAAAGTAAAATACAGGCAGGTTGACAGTAAAGTACAGATGGTACCAAGTGAGTTTCCATCATGGCTCAGGGGTATCCCACCTGCAGCCTGCAGGCCATGGGCAAATTATCATATGAGGACTGTTTCACTTTTCTGTGGTGTCAGATATCACAAAAGTATGCACAGACCTTTCCTTCTGCTCATCAGTATTCCTTATTGTTTGTGTATTTACTATGTGGCCCAAGACAATTCTTCTTCCAATGTGAGGCAGAAAAAAAAAAAAAGGTTGGACACTCCTAAAGAATTCCTAAGCAAGGGTTTGAAGGGGCTATGGGTCAAAAGAGGGTATAAAATACTGATCTTAACTATATTAGCAGCAACAAATAAATCATAGGAAAGCTTAAGGTTTATATGAACTTGTATAAGAAGAGGTCTCGCAAACAGGCAAGATCCTGCTGCTGTTTCCTGAAAATGTATAGTGGTGCTGAGAAAAAGAATAGGGTGGGCGGGTGAGGTAGGTGAGCTCCAAAGGCAAACACAAAGGACAGGGCTTGGAACTGCAATCCCTCATGTCCTCCTCCTCCTACCCTCCTTTTACCCGCCCTCTCAATTTACAGGAACACAAAAAGGGGCATGCAGTAAGTGCATTTGTTTTCTGAGTCATCTGAAGTGATCTCACTTGTTCTTCCTGATAGTAATTTTTTTGGCAGAAGTAAAAAGTGAAAAAACATTTAAACATTATATCTCTTAATTTCTGACTATGACAAAGGATGCCATATCTCAAGATCATGAAAAAGGAAAATATACTAAAAAATGAAAACTGAAAGAAACAAAGGTGCTAAGGTAATGAAGAAAAATTCTCTGGTAAAAAGACTGAAGAGCAGATGAATGAGACAAATGGATGAAGGAGGAAGAGAAAAAAACAGGCTGAGTCTCTGGTACCAGGTAAAGAAAGATGCAGTGCTTCTCAGGGTGTGGCTGGGGTCACTTCCAGGGGGATTCCTAGTGGGACGTAATAAACAGCCTTACAAACATTCCAAGGCCTTACTTTACATCAACAAAATCAGAATCTACTGGGGATGGAGTGCAAAGGTCTACATTTTAAAAAGCCCTCCCAATATTTATGTATATTAACTTTTGGGAACCACTGAAATAGAGAACAAATCTAGTCCTGATTATCTTTGAAATCTCATCTGAAAAGTTTTTCAAATCGTGGAATGTAGCACGTTAGTGGATAATTACATTAAGTCAGTATATTTATTACATTTCCTCATTTTATAGTGACACAAAGTAGCACAGCACATTAAAAAGATCACATTCTGACATAAGGAAAGGAATGTTTCAAAAATCTTTTGTTTCACTCACATGTGCAATGGGTGTGTGCCTACTGCTACTCATGTATAGCAGGTACTGACATATAAGGGAAGGTCATGGTCAAAAAATGTGAAAGCCATTGCTTTAGGGAGCATCAAAGAGTGTTCATGGGCAGTAGCAGGCTTGTGGAATTCAGTTCTTGACCTCGGGAGGAAGAGATAGACATTTGTGACTAAAGCCAGACATGACGAATCAGAAAACGTTCTATTTTTCTATAGCAAATATCAGATATGTGACTACATAGCTGGTATTTATTATTTCTAATTCACTTGGCCATGACGAATATAGTCACAAAAAAATAAAGTGTATCTATAATGACTCTGAAGCCCAAGATTGGAAGCTGATGGGCTTGGGAGATATAGTTTTTATTTCTTCTTTTAGCTGAAGTTAGGGCATTTAAATAGAAAGGGGGATATGAGAAGTAAAGAACTCCCTATATAGACAATATAGTACCAAAATTATTTAGTTTTCTAAACCAAGGATGTGAAACCAAAATGGACTTTTAGTGGGAAAAATAATTTATCTCACCATTACTAGGAAGAGAAATTAGGTGGAATTAGAATGCCAAAGAGAATTTGTTAAACATAAGGAGATAAATACAATGTCATACGTTTCATTGGTGAGGCTCACGTGTTCAATAGATACTCACACAGTCTCTGTTCTTACTGAAACAAGAAAAAAATGGGCTTCACGCCCCAAAAAGTTCTATCTCAGAAAAGAAAACACCTAAAATTATGTTAATGGAACATGATTGGCATCAAAAAAGATGTGCATAAATTGCAGTAGGAGTCTGGAAGTAGGAGAAATATTAGAGAAAGCTTTACACAAGATAGAGCTTTTGAAGTAAGTTTTATTAAGAAAAGTCAGAACCCCAATCCTGTCTGGTAGGTGTAATAGAGTGGTATAAATTGTT
>CAUYON010007234.1:0-11324 GCA_963573935.1 Arctocebus calabarensis
AGCTGGAACATATTCTTCTTAGCAAAGTATCTCAAGAATGGAAGAAAAAATATCCAATGTACTCAGCCCTACTATGAAGCTAATTTATAGCTTTCATATGAAGGGTATAACCCAACTATAGCACAAGAATATGGGGAAAGGGGCAAGGAAGGGGAGGGGAGGAGTGAGAGAGGGGTGGTGGGAGGGTGATTGGTGGGGCCACACCTACGGTGCATCTTAGAAGGGTACAGGCGAACCTTACTAAATACAGAATACAAATGTCTTCATATAATTGAGAAAATGCCAGGAAGGCTATGTTAATCAGTTTGATGAAAATAGTTCAGATTGTATATGAAACCAGCACATTGTACCCCTTCATTGCACTAATGTACACACCTATGATTTAATAATAAAGACAATAAAAAAAGTTCATTGTTTGAAATGGTAAATTAAAGCATGATTTGAACACTGTACATGGGTGTGTATGTATTCCTTAAGAAAATAAAATTTGTTTTAGGGTGAAATAGGGAAATTAATATTGGAATAAAGGAATTGATGTGATTATTAAATAAGAAGTTGCTGAGGAATGTTGAAAATGTATTGATGATGTTCCTCATACGCTAAATTTGCCTGTACCTGTAATAGAGTAGTTTCAATATTCTCACAACTTCCTAACTCCAATGGTTGCCTTTCTCTGTCTCTCTCTCCCAGGGTTTTGTCCTGCAGGATGATAAACTGCAAGAAGTTCTCTAATGGATATATGAAGAATTAATACTCAGGGTGCCACCATCTGCCATTTGGGGAATGGGAACTGGTGTATCAATGACCCAGGCTTCAGCTCTCTGGTCCTATTAAGTCTGATCCTACACCAGAACATTTCTCAATAGCATTTGAGTTTCATTTGCCCACAGAGGTAAAACTAATGTCCACCATATAACCTTTCCTCTATGTTCTATCGTTTTACCTGCTCCCTCCCTTGTAAATTGCCGGGATCACCTCACAGTTGAAGTATCTGCACTGAAAACCTGAATTCAGTGTCCGCTTTTGGGAAAACCCAGATTAAGATCGAATAGCTTTTCCTTCTTATCCTCTCATTCTCATACCTTTTCAGATATTCAGTTTAGTATTTTGTTGTCACTGATTCACATGTTGATCTCCCCTACAAAAATGTGAAGATAATTGTAAACATGAAAACGCGATTTTATTCAACCTTCTAACCTGAATGCTCCTTACATGAGTAAATGGCTATCGAGCAAATGAATGAATGAATGAAAATGTGGAAATCTAATATCCATGAGCTATTCTATGAATTATTGACTATTTTTCTGACAGATAGGGCATTAAGTCAGATGACAATAGCAGATGGTAATTTCCATATCCTCTAAAAATTTAAAGCCTGCCTTATTAGAGACAAGATTTCAAAACACCGACCTGTCCTCTTTCCCCAAAAGGAAAATAAAGTAGACAATGCTGACCCATTCCAGTAGCAAAACTATTTGACCATCACAATGAGGTGCCAATAAATAAGATGGCATATTAGGCTAAAGATTTCAAGTGCATCTGGGCAAGTCTGGGAAAATGAGACAGATACCATTACTTTAGGTACTGATTTTTCTACTCTAGGAACAAATCCTCCATTTTTAGGCACTTCTTTCTATTTCCATCTGAAATAGTTGTTCAACATGTTGGAACTGACAGTATACAAAATGTTTTACTGCCACGTGTCAGGTAGTTTGATACATTTCATGCCTGAATAAATGCAAAATGAAATTTTAGCTGAGGGTGCTGGTATATCAAATGGCTTTTCATAGATCTGGGAATAAGAGGTATGTCTCCCATGGAGAAACTCATGGAGACAATTTGTCTGATTCATAATTAAATTGCCAGAATAAAGGCAAATGTACATAAGCTGAGGCATACAATGAATAAGAAGCAGAATTGGCTCTTACTCTGCCTACCGAATTGTCTAGTATTTGTTGAGTGAAGCAAACAGATCATTGTGGATCCAAATATTACCCCAAGGTGTTATCAAAGCTGTAACTTGAAAATTAACATTGATTGGCCTTTTACAAAATGCTTTCTAAATAACAATAATTCTTTTTTTTAAAAAATAATTTTATTAAATCATAATTGTGTACATTGGTGCAATCATAGGGCACAGTGTGCTTCATATACAATCAGAAATATTTTGATCGTACTGTTACAAATAGCCTTCATGGCATTTTCTTGATCACTATATAAAGACATTGATACTCTACATTTAATAAGTTTCACCAGTACCCTTCAAGATGCACTGCAGGTGTGATCCCACTAATTGCCCTCCCTCCACCCATCCTCCCCCCTCCCTTCCCCTCCCTTTCCCTTTTCCCTGTATTCTTGTGGTATAATTGGGTTTTAGCCTTCATATGAAAGCTATAAATTAGCTTCATATTAGGGCTGAGTACATTGGATACTTTTTATTCCATTCTTCAGATACTTTGCTAAGAAGAATATGTTCCAGTTCCATCCATGTAAACATAAAAGAGGTAAAGTCTCCATCTGTCTTTAAGGCTGCATAGTATTCCATGGTATACATGTACCACAATTTATTAATCCATTCATGGGTTGATGGTCATTTGGGCATCTTCCATGACTTAGCAATTATGAATTGGGCTGCAATAAACATTCTGGTACAAATATCTTTATTATGATGTGATTTTTGGTCTTCAGGATATATACCCAATAAAGGAATTATAGGATCGAATGGCAGATCTATTTTTAGATCCCTAAGTATTCTCCAAATACCTTTCCAAAAGGAATGCACTAGTTTGCATTCCCACCAACAGTGTAGAAGTGTTCCCCTTTCTCCACATCCACGCCAACATCTCTGGTTTTGGGATTTTGTTATGTGGGCTAATCTTTGATTGCACCAATGTACAGAATTATGATTCAATAAAATTATAAAAAAAAAAATTTTCTCCATGCTTAAAATAATTCTAGGTAAATTTGTGAGTTTATTTATGTTAACTTTCCAGTCCAATTGTTCTGCCACTCACATACGCCCCAGTTCTTATTTAGTTGGGGTGGGAAAGAGGTTGGTGGATTACTTGTTATTATCCTATAGTTTAAAAAGAGAAAATCATAATATGAACACACCTGAATATTTTATTACCTATTGTAGGTTATGTAAAGTAATTAAACTGTTTTTGTCTGGTGTAAGATGGGAAAAGTTGGGAGCTTTTATTCATTCATTCAATCCAGTGTCCCAGTCCTAGGCCAAGGGTTGAAGTAAATGCAGAAACAGCTTCCATGAGATGCTCTGAACCTCAGGGGTGATAAAGTTTTGTCAGGAAACCAGATTAGAAAGTGAGATCCCCTGAAAGTTAAAGGATACGTGTTTACCGAGTAAAACGCAGCCTCTCTTTGGAGGTGGTGGTGGGGGTGGGACACGCCACTGTCTTTCCAGCTGCTCCAATTTTCCATGTGCAGACTGTAATAAAGGTGACATTTTTGCCTGTATTACTTCACCTTCTCTTTGTTCTCCGAATCCCTTGTGAAAAAGGAGTGTACATTTTCTGATGAAGTTTGGGATAATACAAAACTCAGGTTACCTATTTAAGAATCTTCCTTGTCTCTTATTTATTTATTTTTTATTATTAATTCATAGCTGCGTACATTAGTGCAATCAAGGGGTACAATGTGCTGGTTTCATATACAATCTGAAATGTTTTCATCAAACTGATTAACATAACCTTCAGGGCATTTTCTTAGTTATTGTATGAAGACATTTGTATCCTGCATTTAGTAAGTTTCACCTATACTTTTTAGAGACAGTCTCACTTTATCACCCTCTGTAGAGTGCTGTGGCATCACAGCTCACAGCAACCTCCAACAGCAACCTCCAACTCCTGGACTTAGGTGATTCTCTTGCCTCAGCCTCCCGAGTAGCTGGGACTACAGGCGCCTGCCACAATACCCGGCTATTTTTCTGTTTTGCAGTTCAGCTGATGCCGGGTTTGAAACCGCCACCCTGGGTATGTGGGGCCGGTGCCCTACTCGGTGAGCCACAGGCGCCACCCAGAATAGCTACAATTTTAAAGAAGATTATTTTGTATTTTTACACAAATTTTCATGAAGATAGCTCTCTGTAATACATACAGAACACAAAGGCAATAGCAATAACTGGCCTTTTTTCAAATATGAATTCCTGATATAACCCTTAGGTGGGAGCTTATGCTTAAATAACACTGCTGACCTGTGATGGGGGATATGGCTTCTATTACCTTTCCAGCCTCTGGGACCTTGTGTGCCGACGCATTCCCTTCCCCTTCACCTCTCCCATGTATGTTAATGGCACCTGGGGTGTTTGTAAAGGGAGAACCAAGGTGGAGTTTGCCCCTCTGTTCCCCCATCAGGAGCAGAGGCCTGTTTACAAGTGTCCAGCCTGGACCTTGGACTTGACCTTGATCTGGTTTCACCCTGGATAACATCTCATCCTAATGTCCTGCAGCAATTGATCTGAAGCTCACATGAGCTTGTCCTTCCGGACGAGTGTCCCAGTAAAATACTTCATCCCCCTGCCTTTCGGATGGGTACCGAGGCTGCTAGTTGACACCTGTGGAAAATTCTGCCTGGGGTTTCTAAGAATTTTGTGCCCTGTGCTTTTGTGACATAATAGTGTAGGTCAAACCCCGCGTGCAAGAATAAGCAAAAACCGATCTTTGTCCTGTTTTCTCCTCTGCAGTTTTCCTCATTTTTTCTGCGCTTTGGAATCTCTAATTCTATCTCAGAACTTTTATGTTCGGTATTTTAAGAATGGCTCTCCTGATTTTCGAGGCAGGGGGTCCACGGGCATTACCTGGTGGAATTACAGTGCAAACAGACCTTAACACATCCATGTGCAGGAGCTCCAAGATGTTCCAGTATCACTTCTTAAATACAATTTCACAGTATTGCGAAAAAGAGGCTCAGGAGGCCTCTAGAAAAATAATTTCAAGCATTGTCTGTAAAATACTCCTGAGCGCATATAATTTTAAAGACCATATTCAACAATGTGAGTGCAAGACAACATTTTTGCATGTTCTCTAGCTTGCAACAGCCCTAACAATTTGACATCATTATTTTGTAACGTAATCAGAATTTTTCCAATTATATTAATATAATCCTTACAATTTCACTCTAGCTGTTAACTGACAAATCTTCCAAGGCAGAAAAAGATTTAGAACATTTGCAAAATCCTAAGGAGTTTTATTATTGCATTCAATGTGTTCAAATCATTTCTAACGTCTAAATTTAATTAGAAAATAAATACTGGAATTGTTGCTAGAAGTAAAATTGCTACAGAAGGCGAAATCTATTAAGAAAAGCATGGAAATATAATGTCGATGAGACTCACACAGCTTTCGTCTCACATTCTCAAGTAGTAGAAAGTTTTTCATCATGGTTCGGAGGAAATTAAAATAGCACTGAACTCTTCAGAGGTGCCCTACATAATATCCTAATACCATGACTTACAATACGGCTCCTTGGCCTGATTTAATTGGTATTTAACCACTGAGTCTGGTATAACATTTTTTAAGCAATTGCATGATTAGAAATATAGAGTTTATGTGAAGCTGCACTAAATTTTCTTGTTTTCTCTAAAGGTCCTATTAATACAAAATCATCACAGCGTGATATAGGAATATAGGAATCACTCCTAATATAATATTTGGCACTTGAAACAATTGCTAGCCATCAGTAGCTGTTTCAGTATCAGCAGGGATTTCCATGGCCTTTCAATTAAAAAGAATCATTCTAATAGCTAGATTATGATACTTTCCTTATTCCCATATTTCTAAAAACAGATTTGAATGTTCTGAAGGTTAATGGTAATGGTTTCCTTTTAAATTGCCTAAGCTATTTGTGAGAGGGGTTGCTTAGAACACACTCTATTTGTAACTGGTTTTAATTCAACATTATTAGAAAGAGCGATCCTAAACTTTGAATTCATTTGGGACAAATGCTTAGAAAACCCCAGATCGCAATTAATGAGTAATCTGAGTAGTAACAAAAATATATTTATACTTTCTTACAAATATTAAGTAATCATGGTTTGTGTCAGGGAGGAAATTTAATTTACGAATACTCAATGTTTATAGTGGTATTTTTTCTGATTTTTTTTAAACTCACTTTTCTATAGTAGTATTTCTTTAGAATTAGAGACAGTTGCAATCTTTAAAAAATACACTTTAATATAGGTTTAATACACTTTAAATGGTTATAAGTCTCATCCTATCAGAAGTAAAATAGGAATTTATGTCAAAAAAAAAGTTACAAAATTCTTACCAAATCCCACTGGTAATATAAGAGTCATACACAAGTAATATACTGGTAATATACAAAAAGAAATGTTGAAAAGTCACTCGTACTCATTTATCTACAGTTAAAATGAAATGATGGCTTTATAAACTACACTGTTTATTTTATTTTATTATTTTTTTTGGCTGGGGGTGGGTTTCAACCCACCATCTCCGCCATATGGGGCCAGCGCCCTACTCCTTTGAGCCGCAGATGCCACCCTGTCCACTGTTATTGTTTTCCTTTATTAGCCAGATCTGGGATATAAGCTTTTGGTTTTTAATTCTTAGGTTGTTTGTACATATTTTCTCTGTTACACCTTTAGATCTAAAAAGTATAAAATATTTTTTGGAAGAAAGCCGGTTATTTCATTTGTTTTGGCGTGTCCCGATATACTGTTTATATTTTTCTGGCCTGTTCAAGATAAGCTGCTTCCTTTTCATCTCACAGTTTCTCTCTCTCTCTCTCTCTCTCTCTCTCCCCCTCTCTCTCTCTATTTCTCTCTCTCTGTTTCTCTCTCTCTCTCTCTCTGTTTCTCTCTCTCGCTCTCCCTCATACACACACAGCTTTTTTCTTTCTCTTTTTCTCTTCTTACCTTGAAATGCATCTGTTTTTGTCAAGAACATTACAAGTAAAGGTGAAAAGACACTTGACCTGAAATAAACACTTCACATCATCTGATTCTTAGTATCTTTCATTATTTTAATATATGTTCCTACATAACAAAACAAAAAAATTATACCATGCTCTCAAAAATCAAAGAAAAGATTCTCTTTGGCTTTCGACCTCAAGAAACTAAAATAATTTAAGCAACATTTTAATTTATATACCAAACCATGTTAAACTTTATTAAATTCTTTCCCAACTGAAGAAATATTTTTTTAAATTTAATCTCCTTAATATTTGTTGAACTTGAACTTGAAATATAGAAATAATATGTCAATATTCTCCTGCTGAGTATTTTTCACTCTTTTCTCTTAAACTATGAATTTAACAAGAATTTTCTTCTTTTTTATTATTGCCCAAACACAGATGTAAAATTATTATTTTATATTCTCAGCCTCCTCTAGTCCAATTTGTATGTGGAATCTTGCAAAGAAATTCATTGAATAACATTGGATAACACACTTCAAAGCCGAATTTCTAAATTAATTGGATATAACTTTAAAAGTGAAATGTAATAAAATGTGGATACTTACTAGAAATATAACCATATATGTTTGAGAAAATGTTACTATTGTATCATCTTACAAATGTCATTACTGTGTGCCTACTTCATTTTATCTTTCTAATTGTTTAAAATAGATATCTGAATATTTGATATTTTGAACCCTATGGATCTGTTTAAACTGTAGATTAGACTGTTCAGAACTTCATAACCACATAAAATGGCCTTTCTAGTGGCAGATCATTAACTAAATAGTTTGACAGTTATGTCACCAAAAGTCCTTACCTTTTAATGGTCCCTGCAAATTGGACTACACTCACAGTAGGTTCTTCTGAGATGACTGAGGTAATTTTTAATTCCCCTTAATTCAGCACCTACAACAATGAAAAATATTTGAGTGGCTTGGCACCTGTAGCTCAGTGGGTGGGTCACCAGCCACACACAGTCAGGCTGGTGGGTTGGTAATTTTTTAATTTCCCTTAATTTTCGATGCTGGAGGAAAGTCAAGAACTCCGGTTTCCAAAGGTACAAATCCCAGACTGCACAAGACTCCGATCAGAAAAAGCATGAGGAAAAGCTGGAAAAGGGTTGCGGCGTTTCTCAGCCGACAGTTGCAAGAAACCTGCAGACCCGGCGATGCCACGTGGACCCACCTCGGAAGGCTCAGAAACCTCAGATTCGGGCTGTCTTCTGGGACAAGTCCTGATCCCAGGAAAGATGCACAGAATCTACTTAACTGCACAGAAATGCAAAACTCAAAGGAAAGAGAACATCAAAAAAAAAAATGGGAAAGAAGAGCTTAGAGTGAGATCTCAGGGTCTACAGGGCGTGTTTCTCCAGGGAAAGGTCCTAATAGTCACAAGCTTTTTAAAAGAAAATCTTGACGACCAGAATTCACGAAAAATCATATATTTTAAACATTGTATGAAAAATCATATATTTTAAACATTGTACGAGTAGGGCTGGGGTTAAAATGTCTAAAATATTTCAAGCAGTTTAGAGTCATCTATCTTCAAAGGCAATTGTAACCATCAGGGCTTTTCCTTTTCTACTGATTAAAACATGTATTAGATAATTAATTAGGTTAGATTGCTAATCATCTGAGATACATTTTTACATTCCTTTGATTAAGACTCATAACCGATTCAAATCACCAATTTTACCAATTAGATCTATGCCTCCTTTTTTTCCATTTTGAGAACTTAATTTGAACACAACTTACTTTGACCTAACTTTCCATATATCTTGCTCCCTGAAATTGGTCTTCAGAATGTTAAAAACGATTGTCACCACGGTTTTCCTATACTCAAAATAAGGAACCCGAAGGGCTTTGCCGATTCAAATCGTTGGTTTTCATGCAGTTTTCAAGTGTCTGTGTCTTCATCCTACCTAAGGCTGTCCATCCCCTTTCCACTGCCTCTGTGCCCCTCACAGGACACAGAAGGTGTCCATTGAAATGTGGTTGTAATTCCCTGAGCAAAACAATTCACATTGTTTATAGTTACTCACTCACCATTTAGGGAAATTAATTTTAATCTTTGAAACTCCTTTATCCAGCCAGAGAATGTTAATTAGGCCTCATTTGAAGGAACTTGACCTTTTGTACTTTTCCTGGCAAGTGGAAAGTTTAATTGATTTAGAACAATGCAGAGATACGTGTTTGTTTACTCTGGGGTGGGGGGAAAGGGAAACACAAATATTTATATATTCTACCAATCTGTAACTTCATCATCAATAAGGTCCTGGGGGCAGAGGGTCAGTTAGAGACGGGAGCAGAGGGGAAGACAGGTTAGCAACGCCAGGAGGCCGGAGCCGGTGTCTCAGCTGGGGGCAGGGTTTGGCATTCTGATAATCTAAAAGGGGTGGGGAAAACGAGCCACTTATCTTTGGGTTTTTGCAACCTATATTGTTATTTCAAATGAAAGAAATGGTTGCATCTAATAGTATTTGATTGATATGATTTATGGCCTCCTTCATTATTTATTACATGCCATATTTTAAACTATATCAAATAAAAAATAAGTTTGTGCCCTGGTGGGTTTGGGCAACACTGAGTTACATATTGGTATCATGTTATAGGCATGAGTGTTAATGGCCTTGGAAATCAAGTGAGGGCTGTCACTCTTGCTGTAATTAGACAGAGACGTGTTATGCATGCCTCTTGTTTTTTCTCTCTTTTCCACGTCCCTCTGAGGACAGCACTTGTGTCCCACCCTCCTGCAGTGGGAGAGAGGTGGGCCTGTGGGCGGCACACTGGTCTCGTTCCCACCTCTGCTCAGGGAAGGGCCGTGCGTCACGGCGGTGCCACCACCAGGAGCAGAGGGACAGCAAGTGTCTTCCTTTGTCCACATGCTGGTAAAATACGTTTTCTTTACTTACTTCCTCTGTTAATTCTGAAGCTGGGTCATTCCTGCAAGAAGATGATAGGATTTGTCTCAGGTACACTGTCTTAGGCTCATATTTTTTTTCACTTTTGGAAAATGATGTGGTTTTCTAAACCACATAATATGATGTGTTCATAATAAGCAATATAATGTGTTCATAATAATGTGGTTCATCTGGTGACAAGTGAATGGTGAATTGAACTGGCTGGTAAAATGCAGGTCTAAGTTCCAAGTAATTTTTATTTTTGGTTAAAGAAAATATATTGCCACTGAAACAATCTCTCACGTCATATGCTTGGATCTTATCATTACGTCCTGAACACTTTGAGGAGTTAGTGCCGTGAGGACACGCTGAAAAAATGTAAAGTCATTTTTGTTGTGTTTTGGTTTACTAATTTTTATATTTTTAAAATTAATCATTATGGATATATAGGTGTATATCTTACAGCAAACATGATGTTTTGATACAGGCACGCAGTGTGAACTACTCAAAGCAGGGTAAATTGAGTATCCATCACCTGGGCATTTATTATCTCCTTGTGTAGAAACATTCCAACTCCACTCCTTTTGTTGTTTAATAACCTGACTTATTGTTGATTATAATGACTTTGCACAAGAAAGAATAGGTGTTTATCTTCAAAGCACTGTCGGGGTTGACAGAATAGGTCGATATCTATAAAACAGCAGTGAATCCAGCAAGAAATGTAAACACTTCTCGTTGCCGAGGAGGGAGAAGGGGCCTCGGAGATGTCAGGAGGCTGGAGAGCTGCCCAGGCCCAGCCTTCCCACTGCTCACAGCCTCAACCCCATAACCCTTACCCAGAGACCCTCAGGATAAATCCCATCAAAACCTACATTTCTTTTTCTATTGGGCCTTGGGCGGCACCTGTGGCTCAAAGGAGTAGGGTGCCAGCCAGAGGTGGCAGGTTCAAACCCAGCCCCAGCTAAAAAACACACACACACACAAAATCCTGGGGCCATCTCTTCAGTCGGCCCTCACCAGTTGGGATCTCTGCTGGCCACCTGTCTCTGGACGTGGCCCACCCCGCACCCTTCACATCACTGGGCTGGAAGATGACCTGGAAGGCTCCAATGTGGATTCCTGTTGCTTCTAATCCTCTGTCTTCCTCTCAAGCACAAACTCCCAACTTTGGAGCACAGCCCATCAGACCACATGGCCCAAAATTGTCACTCACAGCAACAGCCACAGACTCACCAGGACACCCAGTCTTGTCTTTGGCGATTTCAAACCCTCATGGTCTCTTTCTCTCTCTAGTACTGTTCCTGTCAAAAGCAATAATTTTGATTATGACATAAATCTTTTTCTCTTAAGGACACTTGCACTAGACTGTTTATTGCAGCTCAATTTACGATCGCCAAAATGTGGAAACAACCTAAATGCCCACCAATCCAGGAATGGATTAACAAGCTATGGTATATGTACACTATGGAATATTATTCAGCCATTAAAAAAA
>CAUYON010007235.1:0-24106 GCA_963573935.1 Arctocebus calabarensis
CATCTACCTTGTCATTCCTTGGGGGAGTTGAGTTACTCTGGTTATTCATATTGCCAGAGTTTTTCTGTTGCTTCCGCCTTATGTTTATTTTTCACTGTTGCCTATGACTGTCCTCAGAGTTGAGGAGGTGTTTCTCCCAGATCAGACCCTGGAAGATTCACTCTGTTGTTACTGGATCTTTGTAGGTGTCTGTAATGATTTCTCAAACCCCGCAGTTGGAGAGCTTAAATCCTCCTCAGCCTCCTTAGAAGACACTTTAAATTGCTAACTTGGGCTAAGCAGAAGCTTTCCCAGGACAGCGCTGTGGGTGGGATCACTCCTTGAGTGGCTATCCACTTACCTGGTGTGCCAAAACCGGTCTCACCCTATGCCCATGCCCCTGAGGGCTAAGGCTGCAAAGCATCTCAATCCCCGCCTTTAGGCTGCTCAGTCACTAGATTACTCGCTCCCGCCCAATGCCTGTTCTGTGACCCTAAGGGTGGAGCTTGCCAGGGCAGTTCTCCCACAGTGGCTCCACACAGCCCACCACCAAACACTGGCAGCTCCGTCTGGCTTGGTGGCCCAGTCTGGGTCCCCAGACAACACTGAAAAGCCCCCGCACTCCTGCCCAAGTTCTCCCAAGGCAGTTCAACCGAGTGCCAAGTCCAAAAGAAACCCAAACGGCTCACAGGCAAGTCCCTTCCAGCCTGCAGTCCCACTGTTGCCCCACCCACAGCCACCAACAGGATCAGACTGAATGAACAGACACAACCACTTGCCCAATCTCTGCCACTTTAGCCTTCCTCAGGGTGTCCAGAAGCCTCATGCTGTCTCCCTGTGTCCCCAAAGCGAAGTTTCTGGGCAGATCCTGCCTGGCAGAGATGCCTGAAGTCCTCTCTCCCCAGTCTCACCATGCCCAGCTGCAAGGAAAGCTGTTACTCGTCTGCCATCTTGCTCCACCCCCTACACTTTGTTTTTAATTCAAATTAAATTGTATTTAATTTGAATTTAATATAAATTAAATTTTAATTTGATTTTTAATACAAAATTTACCAATGTGTGTGCTATCAAATGTGAGTTCTATCAGATATTTTGTGACAAAAAAGGATCAAATATGCTTAGGAAATAGCACACATTATATTATGTTCTTAAAAGTCTGCATCAAACCAGCATTTTAAAAGCTCTGATAGGAATGGTCATGTTGGCTCACTTCTATAATCCTAGAACTCTGGCAGGCCTAGATAGGAGGATCACTTGAGCTCAGGAGTTCTTGATCTGCCTGAGTAAGAGAGAGAAAGAGAGACCTTGTGGTGGGTGCTTTTAAGTCCCTGCTACTCAAGGAAGGCTGAGGCAGGAGGACTGCTTGAACCCAAGGAGTTTAAGGTTGCTGTGAGCTACTCTGACACTGTGCTACTCTAGCCTGGCCAACAGAGTAAGGCTGTCTCAAAAAAACAAATAAAATATATAGGCAAAAAGCCTATATGTTTTTATCTCAGCCTATCTGAGAGTGAGCAAATGAAGAATCGTATTCAACACATTCTATTGGAGACTGAGTCAGAACTTCAGCAAGCCAAATAGTCCAAAGAGCATTGGAGGTAAAATTCCCATAATCTAGGGCTGGCTGGAGGCTGGGGCCTGCATGCAGGTTGCTGGTATGTCTTAGGAATTTTTTACAATGTGTTCTTTTAAGATTCTAATTTACTGCCTCCAGATGGCTTGAGGCTTCAAAGAGCAGGCATTCATTTAGGTTTTCTCCCCCACTGTATTCTGCGACCTTATTAATATGTGGGTAGTTGACTGATGGCATGTTTCTCCTTGGAAGTTATTTTAGGTAAAGTAAAAAACATACAATAATGTAAACTAGTTAATCAGTAGACTTCTAGACACTAAGAAAAAATAATCAAGCTTTACAATGTATCTGTATGATTATTTATTAACAATGTCTATGTGCAAAACCAGCTATGTAAGCTGGGGAAAAATAGTTACTTTGCTACTTGCCATAATGAGCTTGTAGACTCCTTTTCTACACACAATTTCAAAAAACAAGTCTATTCTCCGCAACACTGAGGCATCCACATAAGAAAAATAAAATAAAATAAAATAAAATAAAATAAAATAAAATAAAATAAAATAAAATAAAGTAAAATAAAATAAAATAAAGCTCTGATAATCTACTTAGCTTGGATTACCCAGAACATTCAAACTTTATTATCTATGAAACATTTTGGACATGTGTTCTATGAACAGTTCTGAGAAGACACTTCAAAAAATGCTGTCATTATGCCTTAGAGGTTGTCTTTGCTATATGAGTGAATTGTACAATACTGAAGTCAAGGCTTTTAGTCTGCCCACCACCAGAATAGTGTTCATCGTATTGATAAGTAAGTTTGTACCTCTCACCCCTTTCCCACCCTTAAGTCTTCTTGGTTTTCAATGTCCTTTACATCTTCTTGTGCTCATGTGTACCCATCATTTAGCTTCTACTTCTTAGTGAGAACACATGGTGTTTGTTTTTCCATTCTTGAGATATTTCACTTAGGTTAATGGTCTCCAGTTCCACCCATGTTTCTTCAAAAAATATCATTTCATGTCTTTTTATGGCTGAGTAGCAAGCATTCCATACTGTGTGTTTATATACACCATATTCTCATTGTCCACTCCTCAACTGATGGGCACTTAGCTTGACTCAATGTCTTTGCAATTGTAAATTCTGCTGCAATAATAATTTGAATATAGCTGTCTTTTTTTGTGAAATGACTTTTTCCCCCTTGGATAGATGCTCAATAGTGGGATTGCTTGATCTAGCAGCACAGGGTTTCCCAAAAGTCTCCATACATGGGGGCAAATGGGAAATTGTGGCTAAACACACTTTTATTTGCCAAATGCCCACAACAAAATTTCACAAATTGTATGGAAACTTTTGGGACACTCTGTGGGACTACTTTTATTTATTTAAGGAATCTTCATACTATTTTTCAAAAGAGGGTACACTAATTTTCAGCCCCATCAATAATGTATTACAGAGTCAACACTGTTCTCATGAAAATATCAACATCATATTTCACAGACCTAGAAAAGACAATACTAAGCTTCATGTGAAACCAAAAAAGAGCCTGAATAGCTGAAGAAATTATTAGCAAAAAGAATCAATCAGGAAGCATCACCTTACTTGACTTCAAATTATACTACAAGGCTATAGGAATCAAAACAGCATGGCACTGGTATAAAAGTAGAGACATTGACCAATGAAATAGAATAGACAATCCAAAAATAAAACCAAATAGCTACAACAAATTGATTTTTGACAAAGCAGACAAAAACAAACACTGGGGAAAAGACACCCTATTTAATAAATGGTGCTAGGAAAATTAGATTGCCACATGCAGAAAAGCGAAACAGGATTGTTATATTTTGCCGTATACAAAAATTAATTCAAAATGGATTAAAGACTTAAATCTAAGCATGAAGCTATAAAAATCCTAAAAGAAAACATAGAAAAAATTCTACTAGACACTGGAACATCAGCATAGGAAAAGAATTTATGACTAAGACTCCAAAGGCAAATACAGAAACAATAAATATAAATAAATGGGACTTAATTAAATTAAAATTTGTGCTAGGGAAGAAGAGCAATCCTCTGAGAAAGTTTTAAAGGATAAATAAAAGTTGTGAGTAGTGAAGAATGAAGCAGTGAAGACAGGAAAGTCTGGGGGCAGTCCCCATTTGTATGTGTATAACATGTTAGGGGGAGATATGATAGAACAGCAAGTATATGGGCAAAGTGGCAAAATACAAGCCTGTAGAGAGAGGCAGCGACAGTAAACTCTGAAGGGCTATATAGATGAGGCTAAGACATTTAGGCTTCATCCTGATGATACTAGGAGTGAGGAAGGTAGATGGACCCAGGCAAAAGATCCTGGGAAACTATGCTGACAGTTCCTTTCCACACCCATGCTACCAAACATGGGGCTAGCCCCAATCCTGTGTATGTGCATGTGTGTGTCCATTTCTAATTGACATCTTGTGATTGGTTTGTTAGGAATAATTGGACCTGTTATTTAATTTCCTTGGGTCTTAACATCCTATTTAATAGAATAATTATACTAGATAGGTACTTAAAGAAAATAATTCTTCTGGGAAGGAGGGCAAGATGGGGCTTCCATACCTCTATCTTGGTGCCTCCCACCTTAATTTTGTCCCAAACAATTGCTCACACCTGGGGAGGAGGGTTTGCCCTACCAATCTGCCAATCAGGACTTAGCTTGACAACTGCAAAAGGATATAGAAGACACTCTAGCCTAGCAATAGGTACAATAGAGTTTTACCAGTGACCTAGACCACACTTAGGACTAATTATCATGTGGTCCATAGGCCCCATGGGTTCTCAGAGAGTCTCTTGGGATGTCTACATATGCATTAAGACTCTGGCTCCAAGATGATCTCTGAATCATGAGGTAGGTCTAATCCAGGCAGTATGAAAGAGAACTCCTGGCCACAACAATGGGGGCCCATTTGCTGTCTATGGCAAGTTTTTATTGTCCTGTGAGCTATAAGCCTATCCCTAGGTTTTACTCTATAAATCTTTCTCTTTTTCAATAAAACTTCCTTTTCTTGCTGTAACTTTATTTGCTCTTTTTAATTATTTCAGCAACTACCTTGAGCCACCACCATGCAGCTCTAACAATTATATTCACAATTATACTCCTACTACAAGACTTAAAATCATGGGGATGGGATTGAAGCATGTTATTTAGTGTGAAAATGTGTTTGAAAGGTAAGGAAGTTTCAAGTTTTTACCCTCTTCCTATTTGGCCTATTTGACTATGTTGCAGTTTGGTGTATTTTGACTATGATGCAGTTATGCCCTGATACTTCTATCTCAAGTTCATTAAATGAGATTGTGAGGCTGATTTATTTAAACATTTCAGTTGCCTTGGGAGTCTTTTTACTTGAGTATATATGGGAGATTGATGAATATAGTTGTATAGACAGGAAATAATTTTTTCAAAGAAATTGTATTTTTGTCAGAATATAAAAATCATTCTTAATCTACAGAGAGAAAAAGTTTCATTTACAATATGATTCAAGTTTTAGAAATCTAATTATAGCTTTTAATATAAAGCTTTTGGTTCTAAAAATTAACCGTAGTAACAATGAAACATCAGTGAATTCCTTTCCTTGGTTAGGAATGTCTACTCCATTTAAGAACTCATTGTTTAACAACAAGGCTCAAAATCACTTTTATTTCTACTTTACTCATATTCCAACCAGATAAAAGATTTTCCTATTTTATAGAGATAGCTTATATTTTTATGTGGAGTTCAGGTGCTGATAGCAACTTTTTACACTTTGCTGGCTAGCTTTACCTAGTTACAGAATAATTGACTATATTGACAAGAGTACTGAGTAGCAAAAATTACTTGGGAAAGAAATTCTTTAAATTAAAATTACTGTGTTATAATTTATAGAAAATTGTATTGGCTTTCTTCAAAGAACCTTTTAAAGGCCTTAAGCAGTCTTGTCATCTCCATGACAAGCTTCTCACTTTGTGGATGGAGAAACTGAGGTTAAATGATTTTCTTAGGGTTAAAGGAAACGTATATATGCATCCTGGTGCTGAGAAAAGGTATTTTTTTTCTCTTAGAAAAGCTACAAGGGCCTTACTCAGACCTCTAGTCCAGATCTATCCCCTCTTCCTACCATTTAATGCTTCAGTTACATTAATAATCATTACCAGCAGAATCTAGCTAGGTAATTCTGACAGTAACAGTCTTTGGTGAGAATCTATGTCTTGGAAGAAATGTGCAAGTCTACCTCTCATACCCCTTAATGATCCTTGCATGACTAATACTCAGTGACATTTAAGGAGCACTCATCTAAAACTGTTCATATTCATTTTGAAAATATTCATCTGGGGCATATTCACCAGCAAGAAATTCAGCTGAAAAATCATTAACCCCCTCTTCATTGGTGTTCATAGAATGTTACAGAGATTTATGCTTTTTCATGGCACTTTGCTGATATGACCAACATCATACTGTATAGAATAGATTAGGAAGTTTAAAATGTAATCGAAGACATTATTAGAAAGGCAATCTGTAAAATGATGAGGAGCTTTTGGGAGGCCTATAAAATGTGAATCTCAGAGTAAAAAATAGTACAATGGAAAAATATCCTGAGGAAGACATTTAGAAATAAACGATTAGAGTCATAACACTGTGAAGGCATTTAGGTAAAGGCATCTGTGGAGCTAGTTGGACTGCTGTATGATACGGTTTATCACAGAATGATTGAAAGTGTCCAAAGAGTTTGTGTGAGTTCAGATAGCAGCTACTAGTCTTATCATCAGAGTCTGAAAGTTATTTTAGGATAGTACTTTTGGGAAGATTTTGTAAGGGAAATCATTCCATCTGACTTCATTGATTTCACTAATGGTGATTTTCTTTTGAAAAATCTCCAAGCCTGTTGATTAAGTAGAGACTTTCCTGTCTTGCTCTATCTATAGGATTATAGTCTATGTAAATATAGTGTCTCTGTCGACCTACCTGATTCTACTTTCAGCTCTCCATTCTGAAATCAAAGGTTGCTCAGAGGAAATGCTCAGTATGGAGCTTTGTCTTTGCCTCCCGGCCAAGAAATTATCAGTATCTCAGTCAGATGTGATCAGCTTCATTTTGGTGGGAAGAAAGTTCGTTACTTTTCAAAATAGCCCACCACTTTTTTGGGGGTGGGGGGTGTCAATAAATGTTGTAATATTCTTCCACACATTTCATTTACTTCAGTGATTTCTATCTCCTTTTTCTGGCAAATTTTAGGGACCCATCCAAACACTCTCTTTTCAATATCATATTCTTCCCCAAATGTACATCTCAGTTTTTGAATTATAGTAACATTATTTTTGTATATTTGCCTTTTTTACTTGCCCTTGAATATATATATATATATTTTTTTTTTTTTTGAGAGAGAGAGAGAGAGTCTCCCTCTGGTGCCCTTAGTAGAGGGTATGACATCATCACAGCCCACAATAACTTCAAACTTCTGGGCTTGAGCCATCTTCTTGCTTCGTTACCTCAGGCTCCTGTGTAGCTGGGACTACAGGTTTCTGCCACCACAGCTGGCTAGTTTTTTGTTGTTGCTGTTTGTTTGTTTTTAGTAGAGATGGGGTCTCACTTTTGCTCAGGCTGGTCTTGAACTCCTGAGAACAAGCAATCCACCTGCCTTGGCTCTTAGAGTGCTAGAATTACAGACATGACACACTGCACCTGACCTGACCTTGATTTTCTTTTTTCTTTTTTTTTGGTAGAGACAGAGTCTCACTTTATCATCCTCGTAGAGTGCCATGGCGTTACACAGCTCACAGCTCCAACTCCTGGGCTTAGGCAATTCTCTTGCCTCAGCCTCCCAAGGAGCTTGGACTACAGGCGCCCACCACAACGCCCGGCTATTTTTCCGTTTTACAGTTTGGCCGAGGCCAGGTTTGAACCCACCACCTTTAGTATATGGGGCTGGCACCCTACTCACTGAGCCACAGGCGACCTTGATTTTCTTAATCCAAGTACTTTGCACTGCACCTGGATAGTTTTGGAAATCAACATGCATTTGCTGAATAGAGGAATGAATATCCTCTTTCCGTCTGATCATGACTGTTTCTGCTGCCAGCCGCTTAGTTCTCATCCAGAACATGAGCTCATTCTCTTTTGCTTTCTCTAGCTAGGTCTGGATCAAACTCTTCTACTGAATGAGCCTGTGACCTGCTCAAATTGTACCTTGGACCAGAAACTTATTTCCCCGGTCAGGATTCCAATGGCTCACTCTGTCTGATGGAATCTACAGATAAAGTTTAAATGCCAGCAGACCAGAGATACTACCTTCTGGCCCTAGCTCCAGGCATCCAAGAGTTTGACACTCTATAGTCACAAATTCAAGACCACATGACATGTTAAGGAAGGCTGATAAAATGTCAAAAGATGTTTCCATTCTTCACCATGCTTTTGGTGTATATTTATATATGTTTTAAAATTATGAAACTTCAAGTATCCATTTTTCATTGTCTTTTACAGTAGCCTCTATTTTTTAATGATCAGACCCATGCCAGAGCATATGAAATAGTGGTCTACATTTTAATGGATTCTTTTTCAGACAATAAACAACGACAGACAATAAACAAATGAGACAATAAACAACAATGTATTCTTATAGAGTATTGCTTAAAAAGTTATCTGCAGGAGGACATGTTAACCAGTAAAGGAAGAAAGAGCCGGACAGATTGGAGGAGATGGCACGTAACAGAAATGAGCTGAGTTACTAGAATTCCAGATATGCCCCTTTTCATGATTGAAACAGAAATAAAGACAAGTGGGAGAGAATGAGTGAAAGCAAGAGAGAATGAGCACATGTTCTGGATGAGAAAATATAGATTTATTTGAAATCTTAAGTAAAGTTTGGAATTAAGAAGAAGAGAAGACATGGAATCAAATCTGAAAAGTAATTTAAAGTGCAATTGTTAAAACCAAGAATTTAGTGCTGTGAATAGAAAGAGATGCAGCTGGGAGGGGGAAAATGAATGAGGAGAAAGTAAAATTAGCCACAGATGTGAATACTTAGGGAATTCAATACTTGTTGATTTGCTGTTTGGAATGATGGTAGATCCACAGGTTGCGCAATCAGTATAGGGTTCAGAATCATAGAGAAAAGAAATAGATGGAGAGAAAGTTTACTCTGGAATCATGGTTCTCAACTTGGCTGCATATTGGAGTTACCTGATAGCTAGGTCCTATCCCTCCCCCCAAAGACTCTATTTTAACGGGTTTGGTGTGTGACTAGTGTGTTCAATTTCAAAAGCTCTTCAGTTGATGATAATGTGCAGCACAGATTGAAAACTGCTCTAGCATTAGAGTAGGCCAATATTGTTTTAGGAAGACAGTTGGAGAATATTAGTTAATTAGCACCTTGTCAGGTTCAAGTGTGTTTGAGTGAGAAAAGTGAGAATTTATAAGGAAGAATACAGAAGATTGGAAATCACTTAGACTTGGCCCAGCAGGTAATACCATTTTTACAACAAAAAGATGAGAAGAAGAATGAAATGGTTAAGAAAAGCAGAACATGGAGCTGAAAGCTAAGATCAAGTGAAGCTCGTTTATTCATTTATTTAACATCTATTTCCTGAGTTTCTCCTATACTCCTAGCACTGATCTTGGTATTATGGATACATCAAAAATCAATAAAATCATAATTTCTGACCTCATAGAGGTAAAATTTTAGTGAACAAAAGGAGATGGGAGAGGGAAAAAGGAGAAGAGGTATGTTTCCAAAGAATTGTGGGTTGGCAAATGACAACTAATCAAATGAATGAGAACTGAACTTTCTGAGTTGTGCACTAAAGAATCACAGTCTGAACTAAACATGTTTATGACTTACAGACATAAAATAATCTTTGGGTTCCCAAATATATAAAAGTAGAAAGTAGACTCAGTGCCCAAAGGGGTGGGATGTGAAGGATAATAACTGGGGGTTGGGAGGGTATGTTCTCTAATGATATTTTAGAAGTGGCCAAGTTGAATAATCTTTCCCAAGGGCAGAGCCGAGGTCATGGGAACTGTTGAATCTCTCTCCAAGAGAATCTGAGACTAATCAAAGAACAATCTCCACCCACAGGTGGAATTTCATAATTACTAAGGAATATTTAATACCATGTGTCTTCCTCCTATCTTTTAATTTCTGAATGGTAGTATACTTGGAGAAAGGTTTTTTTTAAGAAAAAAAACTTTAGATAGTTTCCATATTCACAGAAACCACACTTAAATGAGAATCAATCACATATCACCAAGAGATCCTAGAGTTTGAATTTGCTACCATGGCCAGATATGATGCTGGGGTTGCCTCTATGGAGTAGCAGGTAGTTAAGGGGCCCGTGGGAAAGATGGCAAGTGGAATATCTGATGATGGAGGGTCAGAAGGGAAAAACTGTGGTAGTCATTAATGCCAAATGCCAAATATCTGTAGTTCTTTTCCTTTCTTGGTCATTCAGATTTCATGATTGTTCGATGCTGCAGCATCACCTAATCTATATCTTAAGGGTTTTCAGAGAAAATTGAAGAGACCTAGGAAAAGATAATTGCGGCCATAAATGGGAAAATGGCATAAAAATGTAGGGATTATTTTGAAGAAATATGTTAGAGATAAAAAGTATAGAAATTGCTGAATATTTACTTGGAAAAGGGGAAGGAGGGAAGGAAGAATCAAGAATGATCTTCAGGTTGCAAAGTGGTGCTGTGTAGTGACATTGGGAAGAACAAAGGACAGGTTGAGAGGACAGAAAATGTTTAGCTTTGGACATAGTAATATTGAGATGTGCATGAAATATCTGATTAAAGGTGTTAAATAGGTAGCTGGATACTTGAGTCTGGGTTCAAAGTAATGGTTCGTGCTGGAGATCTAAGTTGCTGGCAGACAAGTAGATGAATAGTGTTTTCAGTCAGAATGCACAAGATACACAGGGGTGGGGGGAGTAGGGTCAAGACAGGACTGAGAATCACCAACATTTGTGGAGGTATGAGGGAGAAAGAGCTTGCAAAGGAGACTAACAAAGAGCAACCAGAGAAATAGAAGGAAAATTCAGAGTGTGGGGTCTTGCATTCAGAGAGGGATGAAGACAACTCTGATTAAGCTGAGAAGTGATAGATAAATGTCCAGAGTGGTGGAGGCAGAAGCCAGAATGAAGTGGGTTGAAGAGGGAATGGGGCGTGAGAAGGTAGAGGCAGCACCAACAATGCTTTTTTTTTTTTTAAGAAACTGACAGTGAAGGAAGGAATGCAACTTGGGGGTTGAGGTTTTGTTTTTTTTTAAAGATTCATGATATTGAAGCCTGTTTGTGTAAAGACAAAACTGATGCAGTACAGAAGGGAAAATGGCTGGTGCAGAAGTTGGGGGAAACTGACTCACAGTAGTGAAGTCCTGGAGAAGATGAGAGAGAAGGATGGCAGCCCCAGCACACGGGAGGACCTGAGCTCTAATGGGAGGAGAGAAAACGGGAAAATGGGTATGCTCTCTGGTAGGTTTATAGATTTAGGGCTGAGCATATTAAGCAGATTGTTGACTTTTTTTATTTTCAAAGAGCAATGAGTTGAGACCTTTATCCTAGAGTGAGGCTGAAGTATATATATATATGTGTGTGTGTGTGTGTGTATAGTTCTTGGTCAGATAGAAAGTAATGCTACTTGAGAAACAAACATAGTAGGGATGCCCATCAGTAATAAGTATCTACTTAAGGTTTATAGTCATGAATTTAAAGTGAAACCATTAGGTGGGGTGAGTAATTTTTCTCCAGGAATTTTCAATTGCATAAGTAGGCAAGGATACGCATCTTATCCGTGAGTATGATACAGTGGAAGGAGAAAAGGAGCAAGAGAATGGACTGTATTATCAGGGCAGTTGATGACATTTTAGACCTTGAGTCCATGGGCCGAGGAAGGAGGGCAGCAAGGCTATGAAGGGACTGAGAGAAGGTGAGAAGCAAAGGGGTTAATGGGTTTCAAGCCACACCGTGGCTGGAGGAATAGGTTAATGGACGTATTTGAAAGGCTGAATTTGAGGAATGGGAGATGCGTGTGGGAGGCTTGAAAGCAAGTTTTCTGAAGTATTGCAGCTTCTGTTTACAAGTGGGACCATAGGAGTGTGTGGCTGAGGTGCACGGGAAGGCGTTAGACGTGAGGGTGTTGAAGAGCTGAGCAGCTATGGGTCATTAAATGGATTTTGTTGATACTGAATGTATGCTAAATGACAACAGCAGTATAGTCTGGGAAAAATTGTGAAGTAGAAATTCAAATATCCAGCAAATGATTGTGAATGTGCAGAGATTTGGCAGATGATTGCAACCACTATGGGGATAGGATGATGTATCTGCTTAGCAGGAGTTCAAAGGGGCAGGGATTTTTGTTAAGAGGGAGGAGGGGGAAGTGATGGGAAGCATGAACAGGCCATTCTTTCTGTCTCAAGGCATGGCAGGGTGGGAGTGCAGGGTGGAGTAAACAAACAAAACAGCTTCCTGAAAAGGGTTTCAGGGCAGGTGGCAGCCAATAACTTCTTTTAAAACATGACACATTCCACAAGGAGCATAAGGAGAGTTTGCTGATTCTAGAAAGGACTTCCAGGGGGCACAGGGTAGTGAAGAGCAGAGGTAGGAGGCTGGATCAGCTTGGGAACTTTGTGGGGTAAGAAAGTACATAAAAATATATAGTTTGGAGGGAAAGGAGTGGCAGGGATATTGAAATGGAGTCTTCTCCTGCAGTCATCTGCATTCTGGTTTCACATTTGCCTTCATCATCACTTTTAGGATCCTAACTTGCCATTCATCCCGCTGGAGTCTTTTCTTTTACTATAGGACAGTTTTCTGTGTCCTCATTTCTTACACTAGATGTCGCTGTTGCTTGTCTCCTGGCTTCCGTGGCTTGTTCATTGTGACTGTCAGGGCGGCAGTGATCCCTCCTGGGCCACCCTTTGCCTTAACCCACACAAAGACGCACATAAGATATAATGAGACCCTGGTGCTTATATACCCACTGAGGTATTAAATAGCTTAGGGTTCCACAGAGCTTCTTATGTATGTATTCTAAGAAGCTTATTATTTAGGATTTTTTCCCTGCCTTTAGGAATTAAAAGACTAAGTGAGAACTCAGACTAGAATTCTTTGCCGAAAACACATCTACTCCCTCCTGTGAAAATATGACATTTTACACTTAAATACAAACTTGGTTAATGAGCCTACTCCTCGCCCTCTGTTGCAGGAAGCCTCAGTTACCTCCATTACCTTGATGTATGGTGTGTAAACTTCCCGGTATGAGCTTGGATGTGATGTTACCATATGAAGTTGACTTCTAGGATCTTATCTAAGGGCATACATGGATGGTTCCATGGTTCAGGGAGCAGAGTCCAGGTTGTTATCTGGGGATCTGGCAGAGGATACAAACACTGCAAATCCTTTTTACTGGCAGAACCAGAAGTTGACAGTGCTTATGGAGCCATTTTCTTTTTCTCTCTTCCTGGGCAAATCCTACTCAAGAAAGGAGAGAAACTCTTTGGACAGGGAGTTAGGGATAGGTGGTAGAAACTATTGTCTTTTGGGGTTTCAAAAAAGGACTAATCATTGAGTCAGTCCATCCATCAGGTAAGAAATATTTACTGCACAAACATCATGTGTCGAAGCAAGTACTGCTTAAGGTATTTGGAACTCACTGATAAACAAAGCTGAATTGACCCTGTCTACATGAAACTTAATTTGACTGGGAGATAGGAGAGTCAGAAATAAATTTTCCTTTTTTCAGAAGATAGTTCTACAAAAACAAACAAACAAAAAAACATTATGAGATAGAGAGTAAGTATTTGAGTGGTGGTGACAGCCTGGGACCTGATGGGTAGGATATAATCAAGAGAGGACTGGGGAAGAAGATGACTTGTGCACAGGGCAACCAGTGGTCCCACTTCAGAAAGCCCTTGGCTTATTCAAACAACAGGCAAGGGCAACCTTCAAGGAGGCAGTGGGTAGAAGTTGAAGCTCAGTGTATAGAGGACGTCAAGGGTCCTATGGATGGGGCTTAGATTTTATTTTAAGTGCAGAGACAGATGACTGTAAGTTTTGTGAGAAGCAATAAGGGGGTTTAATTTATGTTTTAAATCTCCTGAGATCTCTCAGGATGTTGACTAGAGGATGAGTGGAGGCCAGAGCAGAGAGCAGGGCACCCCTGCCTTAGGAGTCAGAGCATTGTCCAGGGACATGATGATAGGCCAGGCTGGGTAGCTGGGGCTGAAGATTTAATGTTGTTCCTTTAACAATGAGCAGCTTTAACCATCAACCTCATTTCTTGTAGTCTGTAACCTGAGGTTTCGGGATATTTTTGTTCATGAGTCAATTATTAGTCTAAGGTCAGGCAGCGAATGAGGAGCTAATCATAAGCGGCAGGGAAGAATTCAGTAGTATTTCCCCAATTGCTGCTTTCATTGTCTAAAACATTAGTATTTTTGTTTCTAGATCAAATCTGCTGATACTATTTTCAGGATTAAGTCAAAGGTTTTTGTTTTCTTCAATTACCTAGAGATAAAGGCCCAGAAAACAGCAAGAATGACAGCAGGACAGCCCTGCAGTTCCTGGGGACTGTGGCACAGGGAAAGGAGAGGCTCTTTTAATGAAATCTCAAGGGACTCAGGGTCAGACAAAATGCTAATGTGAGCTGGTCAACCTTCCCAACATAAATCCCAACAAGTCTGTGTGTGGGAATCTAGGAAAAAATGGGAGTGATGCTGGCCTGTATGGAATGTATGTGTTTGTGTGCATGCTATGGACATAACTGGAAGGCAGGTCTCTCTTACTCTGAGTTAGTGCTGTGCTCACAAGATTTATTTCAGCACCCTGATGAATTATCACATTATCCGTGTGAACTAAGTGATATAAGAATAAACATTTAACAGATAAGGAGGGTGAGATACAGAATGGTTAAAATCACATGGCTAGTCAGTGGCAAATCTGAACTAGATCTGTGGTATTAATAATTAGGCTATATTGCCTCATAAAGTCTTTTGCTAGTTATATTTTCTTAAGATACATTTTTACTTTCACAGAATTAGGTGTCTGTGAATTTTTATCTACATTTATTTTCTTTAAAGCTGTTTTATTTGTAAGGAGCCAGAAGTACATTCTATTTATTTTAGCGACCAATTCTTTGTTAAAAAACAACCACAATAAAAATCTTCAATAATTCTGATTATCCCAATTTGTCTCTGAAACAATATTTTTGTCAGGTGCATCCTTAGAAGTATGAGAGCTTTCAGTAAACAGAAGTAGGGAAGAGTGGATATATTCTCAAATATTATTTTTCTTTTCCTACATAGAACAGAACATATTGGAACAGTGCAGACAACAGTTTACAATAAGTAAATCCTCTGTGCATCAGTCAGGGTTCTTTGTTGCAAGCCTCAGACACTGACTCTTGCTAACTTTAGCAAAAAGAGAGATTTGCTGGCAGAATGTCAGGAAGCTGACTTGTTTGCTGAGAAGCCTAGAGACCCCATAAACTGGCAGGAATGGAGGCAGGGTCAATGGCAAGAACCACAGCCAAGGTCAGGCTGCAGGTGGCCTGGTTAGGACACCCCTCCTGGCTCTGCTGCTATCACATTACCTTCGGCCTCCAGCCTGGACAGTGCTGCGTCTCATGCTGACAGATGCCTCTGGAAATGAATTCCAAACAGTCCTTGCTCCTTTCTGTCATTTGCTCACAATTCAAAGTGGCAGGAAGGATCATCAGATTGGCTATGCCCAGGTCACCTGCTGTACCTGTCAGTAGCAGGAAGAGGTTAGTCTCTGACTTCCTTTTATTTTTAGAGTGATGAAGACTTGCCTTCCACCAAGTAGGAAGGGCTTTCAGATGCTGAATAGTTAAAGAAATGGCAAATGTCTGCTACACTGTAAAAGTTAAATATTTTTAGGCAGTAAGTACTCACATAGAATTTTTAAGGTATCATGAAAAGGCAATGCAGTCACTGAGAGAAACTACTTTCCTATAGTATAGACTTCAATTATCTCAAAATAGCTATGGAGCTGGGGAGGGTCACTTGCTCTACATTTGCATACAGATGATCTCACCAGCCATTTGGTTTTGTGTTGAGAATTCCAATGTGACATTCGGCAGTCGTTGGAACAAAAACCGAGTTTGTGTCTTCCTTCCATTTATTTCATTTATCTCTGATAGGCTTTGTGGGAATACTTGTCTCTAGTCCAAGCCATCAGAAAGCCTTTTACATGTTCCTTCTGGCAATGCCTAATTTTCAGTATGCTTGGAGTAATCAGTTTGCATTTTTTTATTGAACTCATTCAAAAGCAACTTCTCCCCCCCAAAGGAATGTTATGTTTTTGAATTTATTGTTCTGCTTCAAGATTAAGCATTTGTATCACCATATTCTGAAATGTGGACCCTGCCAACCTATTAGTACTACAATAAAACTGATGTGGCAAAGTTTTAATTCATGCAGTAATTGTACTGTTTACCCCCTAGCTGTAAAATCAGAAATCAGAGGACATGCAAGAGACCATATCAGATCTTTAATGTAGTATGTTTACTTTTATTATGCTGGTATTTTGTCCTCACATGATAGAAGTCTAGTGAAATGGCATCTATTAAAATGAATGAAATGGTATTATTAAATGTACAGCCAAAGTAAAATTAACAGTGCTGAATGTTATGGAAACTGCAACTGACAGCATAAGGACTGCAATAGAATTAAAAAAAAAGAATAACTAAAAAAGAAAAAAGCTACTAAGAGCAACCAACTATTAATCTTGTTGTAAAAGGTACACACAATATATTCTTGATATGCTGAGACTTCATTTACAAATCACTTATGCCCCCCTTACCTACACAGTCCATGACATTTATGTGATTCTCCCAAAAGATTCATATTTTTCAACACTCCTTAGTATTCCTTCCTTAAGTCACACTTAACAACCCCAAATCCATTTTTGAATTTTGAATATACTGTACAAAGATTCTGAAGAATCAGCCTCAAATAGACCTTTGAAAAAGGTTTAAATTGCAGCCCAAATTAGAGAAAGAAAATACAGATTAATGGATATAACAAAGTGAGTAAATGATTCAAGCAAAGAAATTCTTATTCATGCATTTTTAGGAAAAATGTTTTTATTAATATTTGAAAGAAAGGAGAACAGTTATTAAATATTTTATACTTTGTATACCCTAGCTATAGGCTCTTAGCATAATACTAACTCTCCTATTTTGATGACTTCTCATATGTCAAGCATTGTGCTAAGCATTTTCCATACCTATCCCATGTAGTCTTTCAGTTGCCCCAGCAGGTATCATCAGCTCTATTTTATAGCTAAGGAAACTTACCTACAGAACAATCAAAGCCTTTGGATGGTACCTTGGAATCAGTGTCTCTACTCTTCACTGCTGTCCTTGAGTAATCCACTTTCTTTAGTGTTCACAGTGAAGCCACACTATGTCTCTCTCACACTTGCATATGAAAAATGAAACACAACTATAGTCTAGGATGAAGGAGGGAAGGGGAGGTAGAAGGGAAGGAAAGGGGATGGGTCAATAGAGGGAGGGTTAGTAGGGGGACCACACCTATGGAGCATATTGCAAGTACAAGTTGGATCTATCAAGTGTAGAAGACAAATGTCTTAACACTGTACCTGGGTAAATGAGGTGAAGGCTATGTTGATTAGCAGGATGTAAGCACTCCAATTTGTACAAATAATCAACACATTGAATCCCACTAAAAAAAAAAAGATGAAAACTCAAACTCCACCTTTTTGTACACGATGCTTACTTACTGAGGACAGTTACAGATTGACATATGGGTAGTTAAAGGAAGAGTCATATCTTGATGTGCTTGAATTGCTAGAAATAATGATTTAATAAGCCTAAAACAGATTTTCAATTCTTTATTATAAGTCAGTTAGGAATTGAATTAAAATCATTGCAGATAATGGGCAAAAGAAACAAAGACAGGAGAGAAGTGGAGCAACATCTGTTGCAAAGTTGGACAGCCTGAAAGCCCACATTTTCAAGCAGACTACCTTGCTGGAGCTTCACTCCCCCCCAAAGTGCAACTCAGTTCAGAGGTCAATGAGCACTGAGAGACAAGGGTAGATGAAGGTGGGACTGCCTGTGGGGAAAGTTTGTGTATTTGGGGAGTTAACTAGGGAGTAATGAACTTGTTTGGAGACAGAGGGAGCATCTAAACCTCATTAAGAGAGAAAAAAAAATCTCTGGAAAGATAAGGAGGAATATATCTCCTTTCTTCTGTCATTTCAATATGGGCAGAAGTGCCAGCTCATCTGTGCACAAGGCTTCCCGGGAGGTGTAATTGTCATTCCTAAGATTTGTGTGTGTGATCTGATTGGAGTCTGCTTTGACATCCTGCTCCTGGACTGTGTTCCCCATCTCATGCTCTGTGTTAAGATCATAAATAAGTTAGAGTAATAATAGTAAGAGGTAAATCAGTCTAACTAACGTAGTTAGTTAAAGAAATAGTTTGGTTAGAAAATGCAAGCCCAGCAAGAACCATGACATAAGGGTTTAGCTTTTCCCCATTAGATGGATGATTAAAACAATGACATAAGTAATAAAAACAGAACTAGCCTGGAGCTAAGGGCTGCCACTGGGGGTGGACAGTACCCCAACACAGCTCTTTAAAAAATTTTCTCTTTGTGTCTTGACTCTTTATGTTTCCACATCCTTTTGTCTCCTCCAATCACTGAGAAAGAACTTAAGATGTAGTATGGGGCTTGATTCCAACAGACGGTGCCTCTGAAGCTCTGATAAAACAGTTGAAATTATACAAAAACAGTTATATACTGACTTTTCTAAACTTACAATAAATTTTTAGTAATAATCATTAATTTCTCTACAATGAAACTCAGACATCCCCATAGTTTTAGATTTGGGGGTTTGACTTTGCAATTATCCCACTAAGGCAACCTCAGCAAAGAATGGGTAGAGATTGTGATGGGCTCCTAAAATTATAACCAAGAAAATAGGCTTAAAGAGGTCACATTAGAGACCTTTCTTCCTAGGATAAGAGGGTATTCCACTAAAAGTGCTGCACTACTTTCTAATGTTAAACAAAAATTGACTATCACTGGAATCCCTGTGTTATAAAACTCCATATCATCAAGAGGTGTTAGTAGAACATGGCAAAAGAATGATGTTGAGCTGGTTGTGTTTTTTACTTTTTCTAATATACTTCATTCTCGATGTAGATGCTATAGTCTGCATCTGACACTTCTACTTCACTACAGGAATGAGTTGCTTCACATTTAAATTTCATAAAATCTTAATTACTTATAATTTAAAAAAACTCATATTTCCACCATGCAGCTCTCTCAATTTGTTTGCTTAAAAAGAGCAAAAAATGTATTTACTAGAAAAACATAATTAATTTTTCTTACCATAAATATTTCTAGGGAGGCAAGATGGCCGACTAGAGCCAGCTTTCCACAGAGGCTCCAATCCAGAAGGAGAGTTAAAGGACAGAAGGTTAGCAAGTAAGCCGTTGGTTTGGAGCTGAGTCAAGAGAGAAGGTTGAAGAACACACATCAACCCTGCTGAGGCAAACTGCAACCCCAAGGAAACAAACAATAGGTACAAAATCCATCACCAAGCAGATAGGAGTCCCCTCCCCCATGAGAATGGCTTGCAGTATACAATGGCTTGTATGGATACAAACAAGTGAGCAGAATTCAGATCCCCTCCTATTTTATCCCATCTAAAAACAGGAACTCCTTCCGTAGAGAGGACTTACAAATGTGCCACGGCATGCTCCCACCAGTCATAAAACTGTATAAAACTTTATATATTCTCTATATGCAATTCTGAACTCCCAGCACTCCCCTCCACTCTCACCCAAGGTCTGGGGGCCTGTCCCCCATGGAGTCAAGATTCTTGGGCATTTTCTTAAGAGGTGTGGACAGGGCACAGGCTATCGCAGGTCTGTGCTGATTCTGTGGAACAGGAGTAAGGAGAAGATGGTGAACTGAGGCTGAGGGAACCCTAAAGGAGAGGGAAAGGTGATGCCCCATGGCACAGAGTAGCAGCAGCAGTGGCAGTGGGAACAATAGAGCTTACACCCCTGGGGATATTTTGAAGAGAAACTCCCTGCCTCTCTAGGCAACCAGAGGAAGCCGGGCATCTTCTTCAGTGGCAGCAACTGTGGAACATATCTGGGGTGGAAACACAGGCCCTGTGAGTAAAGGGTATGTCTGAGGAGGTACCTGCCTGAGTGGAGCATGGAGACTAAATACGCGTGTGCAAAGATGGCATACTCCCAGGGTAGGACTGAGCCAAAACTGCTTTAGTGAGCCAAAGATGCACCCCACCCTCAGGGGATCATAGCTGAGACAAAAGCAGGCAGGAAACCGAAAACTGAGTATGAGCTCTAACCGTGTCTGCCCCAACACAGACTGTAGCCAAGACAGATACCTCAGTTCCAGGCAGATGCACAGATTGGGGCTGAGTCACAGTTTCTGTGAATTCAAACAGCGTCTGATCCACAGGGGAATATAGCTGGGACAGAAACAAATTCTGCGAAATTGTTCTGTCAGCAACATCAATCATGGGTGGGGCTGTAACTGAGTGAACCACCACAGACTCCATTAAGTACCCAAAGTGTCAGACTTCAGCTCCCCCTGCAGGAAAGTGGCAGAGAGTGGTGGCCTGGCTGAGAAGACAAATATCTCCCTATGACTCTGGCAGGCACAAACCCCTGGAGCATTGGCTCATTGGAGGGAACTAGGTCACAGCCCTGTGGGATTACCAGTCACTGGGTGTGATAAAGGTGCAAGGTGGGGAAGGAGGCATAAATATTCCCAGAATAATTCATTTTCTGGGTGGGTCCTTCTGACTTCATGGAGCACCAGAGCGAGTCATACTTGAGCTTCCAGCAGATCCCTGCTGTCTAGTTTCTGGAGACCTTTTGAACTCTCCCACCTGAGATTGGTGCTGACTTGGGACAATTGATTTAGACCTCTTGAACTGGGCCAATCACCCAAGGACTATCCAAAGTGGTACCCTGTGTGTGTGGTTGTGGGAAGGTTTGATTTTCCTTTTCCAGTTGTTGCCTGTAGGGGGAGGGGTGACTTAATTGCTGGTATTTCCCCACAACTGAGACTTCAACTCAGAGTAACTGATTCACTAGTGTAGGACAGAGACCAGCTAAAAACAAGACAAAGCCTTTTAGCTCCACCACACCAGGCAGGTTCCCCAGTGTCTCAGGCCATAGCATTGTATGGGTCCTTTGCAAAGCTCTAAGGGAAAAGGTACAGACACCAGTCCCAGATTTTGGGCAAAAAGCTGGTTAATCACTACTCCAGGAGCCCCCAACACAACTTCATCTTATCTGCTCATCTAGCCAAACAGTGTAAAATAATCATGGGGCAGAATCAGCAGAAAAACTCCAGTAACATGAATAACCAGAGTAGGTCAATTCCCCCAAGGAATGACATGATGGACATAACTGAAGATGCTATTCATAAACAGATGTCTAAGATGTCAGAAATCGAATTCAGAATTTGGAAATAAGATTAATAGAATGGAGGTAAAGTTGGAATTAGAAACTCAAGGAGCATTTCAAATGTTGTCTCAAGAATTCAGTGAATTCAAAGACAAAATCACCAAAGATATTGACACATTGAGACAAGAATTTGCAACTCTCAAAGATCTGAGAAATACAGTAGAATCCCTCAGTAACAGAATGGAGCTGGCAGAATAAAGGATTTCTGATATCGAAGACAAAGCTTTTGAATGCTCCCAAGCAGTCAAAGAGGAAGAGAAGTGGAGAGACCAAATGAATCATTCTCTCAGAGAGCTCTGGGATAATTTGAAGAAACCTCATATTTACCTTATAGTAATTCCTGAAGGTGATGAGGTGGCTTCAAAAGTCACAGAGCTCTTCTTCATGAGATGATGAATGAGAACTTCCCAGACATACCAAGAGATTCTGAAATTCAGTTAGCAGACAGTTTCAGAACCCCAGCATCACTCAACCTAAATAAGACATCACCTAGACACATTATAATTCATTTCACCAAAGTTAAAATGAAGGAGAAAATTATGCAGCCAGACAGAAGAAAACCATAACATGCAAAAAGAAGAATATCAGAATGACTGCAGCTCTCTCTGCTTAAACCTCTCAAGCTAGAAGATGGTGGTCATTGACTTTTAATCTCCTAAAACAAAATAACTTTCAACTCAAGATCCTGTATCCTGCTAAAGTGAGTTTCATCTATGATGGAGAAATTAAATACTTTAATGACATTCACCTGTTGAAGAAATTTGCCATAACTAAACCATCTCTCTAGGATATTCTCATATCTATCCTCCATAATGATAGTACATTCCTGCACTACAAAAGTAAACTCACTCAGAAACTTGATCAAATTCCAACTTCCACAGTGGCAAAAACATTCAAAATGTCCACTGGATTTTCGAAAAATTTGATACCCAAAATTCTACCAGGCTTATCAATATTCTCCATTAATGTGAATGGCTTAAATTTCCCTCTAAATGGGCACCGATTGGTGGACTGGATACAAAAAATTCAGGCCAGATATCTGTTGTATACAAGAATCTCATCTTACCTTAAAAGATAAATATAGGCTCAGGGTGAAGGGATGGTCATCTGTATTTCAGGCAAATGGAAATCAGGAAAAAGCAGGTTCTTCAATTTTATTTGCAGATACAATAGGCTTTAAATCAACAAAAGTAAGGAAAGATAAGGATGGTCACTTATCTAAATATGGTCACTTCATATTTGTTAAGTGTAACACTCAACATGATGAGATTTCAATTATTAACATTTATGCAACCAACCAGAATTCGCCTCAATTTATAAGAGAGACTCTAACAGACATGAGCAACTTGATTTCCTCCAGCACCATAATAGTCAGAGATTTTAACACTCCTTTGGTAGTGTTGGATAGAGCATCCAAAAAGAAGCTAAGCAAGGAAATTTTAGACTTAAACTTAACCCTTCAACAGTTGGATTCAACAGTTGGATTTAACAGACATCTACAGAACATTTCATCCTAACAAAACTGAATACATGTTCTTCTCATCAGCCCATGGAACATACTCCAAAACTATCACATCTTAGGTCACGAATCTAACCTCATCAAATTTAAAAGAAAAGAAATTATTTCTTGTATCATCTTGGACCATCATGGAATAAAAGTTGAACTCAATAACAATAGGAATCTGCATACTCATATTGAAACATGGAAACTGAGTAACCTTATGCTGAATGATACCTAGGTCATTGATGAGATTAAGAAGGAAATTACCAAATTTTGGAACAAAACAACAATGAAGACACAAATTAACCAAACCTCTGGGATGCTGCAAAGGCAATCCTATGAGGGAAATTTATAGCACTGCAAGCCTTCCTCGCGAGAATGGAAAGAGGAAGTTAACAACTTAATGGGACATCTCAAGCAAGCACAAAAGGAAGAACATTCCAATCTCAAACCCAGCAGAAGAAAAGAAATAACCAAAATTAGAGCAGAATTAAATGAAATTGAAAACAAAAGTATTATACAACAAGATAAATAAATCAAAAAGTTGGTTCTTTGAAAAGGTCAATAAAACAGATAAACCTTTGGCTAACCTAACCAGGAAAAAAAGAGTAAAATCTCTAATTTCATCAATCAGAAATGGTAAAGATGAAATAACAACAGACGCCTCAGAAATTAAAAAAATCCTTAATGAATATTACATGAAACTCTATTCTCAGAAATATGAAAATATGAAGGAAATAGACCAATACTTGGAAGCACACCACCTTCCTAGACTAAGCCAACATGAGGTGGAAATGTTGAACTGGCCTATATCAAGTTATAAAATAGCATCAACTATACAAAATCTCCCTAAAAAGAAAAGCCCAAGACCAGATGGCTTCACATCAGAATTCTATCAAACCTTTAAAGAAGAACTAGTACCTATATTACTCAACCTTTTCCAAAATATATAAAAAGAAGCAATACTACCCAACACATTCTATGAAGCAAACATCACCTCAATCCCCAAACCAGGAAAAGACCCAACAAGAAAAGAAAATTATAGACCAATATCATGAATATTGATGCAAAAATATTCAACAAGATCCTAACAAACAGAATCCAGCAACAAGTCAAACAAATTATACACCATGACCAAGTGGGTTTTATCCCAGGTTTCAAGGCTGGTTCAATATACATAAATCTATAAATATAATTCGTCACATAAACAAAGAAAAAACAAAACCATGTGATTCTCTCAATTTTTATGCAGAAAAACCTTTTGATAATATCAGCATCCTTTCATGATCAGAATACTTAAGAAATTGGATATAGAAGGGACATTTCTTAAACTGATAGAGGCCATCTACAGCAAACTCATAGCCAATCTTGTATTGAATGGAGTTAAATTGAAATCATTTCCACTCAGTTCAGAAACCAGGCAAGGTTGCCCACTGTCTCCATGGCTTTTAAACATTGTAATGAAAGTTTTAGCCATTGCAATCAAGCAGGAAAAGGCAATCAAGGGTATCCATATAGGGTCAGAAGAGATCAAACTTTCACTCT
>CAUYON010007240.1:0-22277 GCA_963573935.1 Arctocebus calabarensis
TCCCAACCTCCTTTCAGTACACTATAAAAATACCTCAGCCCCTCCCCTAGGGACCATTCAGACCGACCAGCCATTTAGGCGGGGCTGAGTGGTCTGAGTTTAAACTTGTAATAAATTCCACCCTTTGTTTTTGCATCGGTGTGCCTGGTGTGAGTTTCTTCTGGGGGGGACCCCGAAAATCTGGCACAACACAATGGCATACAACTCTTAATAAAAGGTAGATGAGTATATAGGGGAATGAGATGGGAGAGAAGTGTTACTCACAGAGGGACACCAGCATGCGGCATCACCGTCTAAGGATAGAAACAGTAGGGTTGAAACAAGGAAATAGGGGTAAGGTTCATGACTTCCTTCAGCAAAGCATTACTGGGCAGCCATGTTGGCTCAGCAGGAAGGGGCTGGGTTAGTGAGCTGAGCAAGTCACAGGTCGGGGATGTCAGAGACACCATCCCCAAGAAGCATAAGTGCAACTAAAAATAGACCTGGCCCTGCTTGCTCCTTGTTTGGCATGGCTCTCATTGCTTAAGCACTTCTATTCCAGATAATCTTTCTCTCAGGCTCTTAGTTTTCCCAAGAATGTCTCCTTGGGGGATTAAAAAAGAGCCTCATTTCCTACTCTTCCTCAAGGTATTATTTCATTGGGAAGGGAAAAAAACACTCATCAGCTGTTTCAGATGGAAAATATCTTTATTTTTTTCTTCCCCTGGGTAAGGACTTTCTAGGTCACCGAAACCTCAGCATTTGTCTATTTATCTCAGGCTCTTGGGTGACCCTTCAACTGCTGAGCAATCTTTCCTATTTACACAGGGCTTGGCAGCCTCTGAAATGACTTTTCTAATACAGATCTCTCTCTCCCAGCCTAGCTGAGCTAGAGGCCGCTATGGGTAAGGCCTGGAAGGAAGGAGGGCGTGAGGCAAGTGTGCAAATAAGTGCTAATTGTTGAGTTTCTCTAATCCTCTGCTTCCCTCATCCAAATTACCCACACATTGGTGAGAGTTCCCTGGGTGTTCAGAAGGCAATTTTGGTACAGTAGAACATAGCACCTAGTGTAAGGAATAAGGAAGACTCAAAGAAACTTATGGCTGTTTTTTCTACTTTTAGTTAACTTTAAGTAGTAGCATCTGTATATGAAAGGTATTTTGAAATTTTTCCACAAACAGTTTTGAATGAATAGGAACTTGTCAGTTGAAAAAGCTGTCTTGGGTGCTATCTGATTGCAGTGGCAAGAAACAACTTTCTCAGAGAGCCAAGGGGAATAAAACCATTTATTTGAGAGAATGACCAACCCAGGACAAAGAAATGGAATTTGATCTTAAGTGAAGCCATATCTTAAATTATCTATCGGAGGAAATCATGTGGAGAACTTGTGATCAACTAACGTTAGCAACATGTTCTTATTCTGACAGAACAAAACAAAAATAGTTAGGATTGGATGCAGAGGCTGACCAATTACCTACCACACAGCAGCCTTGGAGAAGTGAGGTGTCAGGGTTGCTCATTTCGCTGAGATAGATTAACATGGAGTATGTGAGTATCCTGCACAGTGTCTGCTCTGACTTTCTTTTCTTCTCTTTCAATTTTAACTTCAATTTATTTAAATCTCTGGGCTGTCTTTTGTTTGCAAATGAAATTCTTATTTGTATGAGGTTAGCTGGGTGATTTGAGAACAGATGCTTAATCTTTTAAATCTTGATTTTTCCATCTGTAAAATGATCAGTTTGGGTCAGATTATTTTTAAAGGTCTTCCAACCTGACCTTCTGATTCTCAAGTATGCTGAGAGATTTGACAATTATTTCTAACGTGTTGCCAATTAGCAACTAGCTAATGGGTAAAACAGAAAGTAAAGTAGAAATATCTTAGCTGAGATCTTCAAAATATCTACTACCTGTTAGAACAGTGTGAGCCATGCTGAATTTTTGTCTAGTGTTATGTGTGTGTATGTTTGTGTGGCATATGTGTAATGGTAGACACTAGTGTAAAGTCTACACAGAGTTGAGAGATAATTATGCAACAATATATAGAGCAGGAGTAAAAAATATCTGGCATGAGGGCATTATTCCTGTGGGTATTTCTGATGCCAGAGGGCAGACATTGCTGATCCATCACATCACTCATTTTTATGATCACATCACTTCTTTTCATACAGGGCTCCAGGCAACCACTAAAAAAGTCACAATGGATTCTATTTGTCTCCCCTATTTTAACATATAAAACCCATAATCATAGTCCTATCAGTAACATTATCTAACCCTTGAGACATTGGAGGGTCTTCTAATAGTAACATTCATTCACTCAATACATATCTTAAGTCCATATTACACATACAGTTCCTGAAGAGCGTAGTTCTGGGTCATGGTAAATAAGCACTGAATGAAATAGACAATATTCTCAGTTCTAATGGAGTTTTCTTTGTAGTGGGGGCAGAGGAAGAGATAGACAATAAACAAACCAAAACATAAAATATATGGTACAGGCAAACTTTATTTTATTGTACTTCACCATATTGTACTTTGCAGATAATATGTTTTTTACAAATTGAAAGTTTGTGGCAATTTTTCATTGAAGAAATCTATTGATACCATTTTTCCAATAGAAGTGCTCACTTTGTGTCTCTGTCACATTTTCATAATTCTTGTAATATTTCAGATCTTTTCATTATTATTATATCTGTTTTGGTGATGTGTTATCAGGGTTCTTTGATGTTGCCATTGTAGTTGTTCAGGTTTGCCATTAATGGCACCCATACAAGGCAGTGAACTTAATCAGTATATGTTGTGTGTGTTCTGATTGCTCCAGTTACTAGCCATTTCCCCACTTCATCCCCTCTCCTGGGGCCTCTCTATTCCCTGAGATAAAACAGCTTTTAAATTAGGCCAAATAATAATCCATACAATGGACTTTAAGTATTCAAGTGAAAATAAATATCTCATATCTCTCACTTTAAATTAAAAGCTAAAAATTATTAAGGTTAGTAAGGAAGACATCAAAAGCTAAAATAGGATGAAATCTAGGCCTCTTGTGCCAAACAACCCAGTGGTGAATGCTAAGGACAAGGTCTTGAAGGAAATTAAAAGTGATACTATAGTCAGAACAAACATGATAAGAAAGCAAAACAACCATATTATGAAGAATGTTTGAGTGGTCTAGATAGAAGAACGAACCAGTCACAAAATTCTCTTAGATCAAAAGCTAATTCAGAACAAGGTTCTAACTCTCTTTAATTCTATGAAGTCTGGCTAAGAGAGGTGAGGAAGGTGCAAAAGAAAACTTTGAGGCTAGCAGAGGTTGGTTCATGAGGTTTAAGGCAAGAAGCCATCTTCATAACATAAAAATGCAAGGTGAAGCAGTAAGTACAAACTGCAGCAAATTATCAAGAAAATGCGTTACCAAACAACAGAGTTTCAATGTAGACTAAACAGCCTTATACTGGGAGAAGATATCAACTAGGACTTTCTTTTTTTCTTTATTGTTGGGGAATCATTGAGGATACAAAGAACCTGGTTACATTGCTTACATTTGTTAGGTAAAGTCCCTCTTATAATTGTGTCCTGTCTCCAAGAAGTGTGTTACACACCATGGCCCTCCCACCCTCTCTCTTCTTTCCTCTAACTGTTCCTCCATTCCCCCCACCATGTACTAGCATCAATTGTCCTCATATCAGAATTAAGTACATTGGATTCTTGTTTCACCGTTCTTGTGATGCTTTACTAAGAAGAATGTATTTCAACTCTCTCCAAGTTAATAAAAAGATGTAAAGTCACCATCTTTTTTAGTGGCTGAATAGTATTTCATGGTATACATATACCACAGCTTGTTAATCCATTCCTGGGTTGGTGGTCATTTAGGTTGTTTCCACAATTTGGCAATTGTAAATTGAGCTGCAATAAGCAGTCTAGTGCAAATGTTGTTATGATAAAAAGGATATTTTTTCTTTGGGTAGATTCTCAGTAATGGGATTGCAGGATCAAATGGGAGGTCTATTTTGAGTTCTTTGAGTATTCTCCATATTTGCTTCCAAAAATGTTGTATTAATTTTCAGGCCCACCAGCAGTGTAAAAGTGTTCACTTCTTTCCACATCTACACCAGCATCTGCAGCTTTGAGACTTTGTGACGTGGGCCATTCTCACTGGGGCTAGGTGATATCTCAGGTTTTGATTTGCTTTTTTCTGATAATTAGGGATTATGAGCATTTTTTCATGTTTGTTCGCCATTTGTCTGTCTTCTTTTGAGAAGGTTCTATTCATCTCACTTGCCCATTGATATAAGGGATTCTTGGCTCTTTTTTTGTTGCTTGATTTGAGTTTTCTGTGGATTCTAGTTATCAAGCCTTTGTTCATTTCACAATATGCAAATATCCTTTCCCATTGTGTAGGTTGTCTATTTGCATTGGTTGTTGTCTCCTTGGCTGTACAGAAGCTATTCAGTTTAATTAAGTCCGATTTGTTTATTTTTGTTTTGTTGCAGTTGCCAGGGAAGTATTCTTCATAAAGTCTTTTCCCAGGCTGATACCTTCAAGTGTTTTCCCCTGCTCTTTCTTCTAGGATTTTTATAGTGTCATGCCTTAGATTCAGATCTTTTATTCATATTGAATCAATCTTAGTGACTGGAGAAATGTGCAGGTCCAGCTTTAGTCTTTTACATGTGGTTATCCAGTTCTTCTAGCACCATTAATTGAATAGGGATTCTTTCCCCCAGTGTATGTTCTTGTTTGATTTATCAAAGATCAGGTGGCTGTAAGATATTTATTTCATCTCATGGTTTTCTATTAGGTTCCAGATGTCTATGCCTCAATTTTTGTGCCAATACCATGCTGTTTTGATTATTATGGCCTTGTAGTACAGCCTGGTAGGCTGATGGCCCTGGCCTTGTTTTTATTACAAAAAATTACCTTAGCTATATGGGGTTTCTTTGAGTTTCATACAAAATAAAGAATTATTTTTTCCAAATCTTGAAAGTATTATGTTGGTATTTTAATGGGGATTGCATTGAATCTAGAGATTACTTTGGGAAGTATAGACATTTTAACAATGTTGATTCTTCTCAATCATGAGCAATATAATAAGAAGACATCTCAATTTTAAATATTTATGCACCCAACTCAAATGCTCCCAGATTTATGAAACAAACCTTGAGGGGTCTGAGCAATATGATATCCCATAACTCCATAAGAGGGGACTTTAACACCCTTCGGAAAGAATTGGACAGATCTTCTAAACAGAAACTAAACAAGGATACAAAGGACTTAAATGTGACCCTAGAACAAAAGGAAATAATAGACATATCCAGAACACATCATCCCAAAGCAAAAGAATACACTTTTTACTTGTCAGCTCATGCACATACTCCAAAATAGATCACATCCTAGGATACAAATAAAACCTCAGCAAAATTAAAGGAATAGAAATTATATCTTGTCTCTTCTCAGACCACAAGGCTAAAAAAGGTGGAACTCAACTGCAACAAAAACGTTCATCTCACACAAAGGCATGAAAATTAAACAACTTTATGCTGAATGATAGTTGGGTTTAGGAAGACATAAAACAGGAAATTGTTAAATTCCTCAAATATAACAACAATGAAGACATAAGTTACCAAAACCTGTTGGATACAACAAAAGCAATCCTGAGAGGAAAATTTATTGCTGTAGATGCCTACATTCAAAAAACAGAAAGTGAGTGTGTCAACATACTCACAAACCAACTTATGGAACTGGAAAAAGAAGAACAGTCTAATCCTAAACCCAGCAGAAGAAAAAAGTTTAGCAAAATTAATCAGGGATTAATGGAATTGAAAACAAAAACAAAATTCAGAAAATAAATGAAACAATTAACAATTTTATCTTTTTTTTAAAAAAAAAATAGATAAACCTTTGGCTAGAATAACTAGAAACAGAAAAGTAAAATCTATAGTGACCTCAATCAGAAATGATAAAGGGGAAATAACAAGAGATGCCACAGAGATACAAGAGATTATCTATGAATACTACAAGATACTCTATGCCCAGAAATTTGACAATGTGGAGGAAATGGATCAATACTTGGAATAACACCCTCTCCCTTGACTTAATCAAGTAGAAATAGAGCTCCTGAAGAGACCAGTTCAAGCACTGAGATCAAAGGAACAATAAAAATATCTCCCAACAAAAAAATACCCTGGTCAAGATGACTTCACACCAGAATTCTATCAAACTTTCAAAGAAGATCTTATACCTATATTACGTCTGGGACTTTCATAGCTAAACAGGACCCAATGCCTGGCTTCGAAGCTTCAAAGAACAATCTGACTTTCTTGTTAGGGGCTAATGCAGATGGAGACCTTAAATTGAAGCCAATGCATGCTCACTTACCACTTTGGAAAATCCTATGGTCCTTAAAAAGTATGCTAAATCTACCCTGCCTGTTTTCTATAAATGGGAACAACAAAGCCTGGGTAACAGTAGATCTGTTTACAGCATGGCTTACTGAATATTCTAAGTCCATTATTGAGACTCACTACTCAAAAAATACTCTTTTCAAAATGTTACTGTTCATTGACAATGTACTTAGTCACCCAAGAGCTGTGGTAAAGATGTATAAAGAGATTAATGGTTTCATGCCTGCTAATATACATCTATTCTGTAGCCCATGGATCAAGGACTAATTTTGAATTTCACATCTTATTATATAAGAAATACATTTCATAAAGCTATAGATGTCATAAATAATGATTCCTCTGATGGATATGGGCAAAGTAAATTGAAAACTTTCTGGAAAGGATTCATCATTCTAGACATCATTAAGGACATTTGTGATTCAAAAGAGGAAGTTAAAATAGCAACATTAACAGGAGTTTGGAATCAGTTGATTCTAACTCTCAGGGATGAATTTCAGAAATTCATCACTGCAGTGGAGGAAGTGACTGAAGATGTGGTGGAAATAGCATGAAAACTAGAATTAGGAATGAATTCTAAAGATGGAACTGAACTGCAGTGATGTTGTATTGTGATAAAACTTGAATGGATTGAGGAGTTGCTTCTGTGGATGAACAAAGAAAGTGGTTTGTTGAGAAGAAATTTACTTCCAGTGAAGATTGTGTGTACATTGCTGAAATGACAAAAAAGGGATTTTAGAGTACTGCATAAACTTAGTTGATAAAGCAGCAGCAGAGTATGAGAGGAATGACTCTGTTTTTGAAGGAAGTTCTATTGTGGTGAAGATGCTATCAAACAGCATTGTATACTACAGAGAAATATATCATAAAAGGAAGAGTCCATAAATATGGAAATATTCTTTATTGTTTTATTTTAAGAAATTGCCATAGACATTTCCATGTTTACCCTGATCAGTCAGCAGCCATCAACATCAAGGCCAGCAAAAAATTATACCTCATTGAAATTATACCTCAGATGATCATTAGCATGTTTTAGAAATGAAGTAATTTTAATTAAGGCATGTACATTGTGTTATAGACATAATGTTATTGAACACGTGAAAGAATACAGTTTAGTACAACATAACTTTTATATACAGTGGACACCAAAATATTGTGGTGACTCAGTTTATTTTGGTATTTGCTTATTGTGGTAGTCTGGAACAAAATTCACAATATCTGTGTGGTAGGAATTGGTAAGTGCAGAAAAAAGATAAATGTAGTGAGTGTATGTGGGGAATAACTGGGACTGCCATTTTATATAAGATTATCAGAAAAGGCTTTGTTGATGTGACATTTGTAGAACTAAGGGAGGAGAGAGGTCAGGAGAGGATAGAAGGTCATCCAGGGCCATGTAATTTTGAAGTTTAATAGAGGAGCAAAAATTATCTTCATACAAAATAACAAAAAATATTCACTGATGAATTGACTACTTGTAAAATTAGCTCTACTCAGGCTTTCCTTCCTGCTTAACAGTTATTTCCCTACTCATTACGTCAATATTTTTGTTAGGTAGTTTGATGATAATTAACAGATAATATGAATATGAAATAATGTAAACAAAAGTAATTCAAAGTCATTTCAAAGTAAAATTACAGATTACAGTAAAGATCATAATTTCATGAAGTTTGAGAGAATTTGGAGAGATCCTGCCAATCACCCTCCCCCCAATGTGAGGGTGTTGAGCTTGCTTCCTGGGTGAAGGCCTCAACTACAACTGAATTCTTACCTTAGAAATGAAAACAATGAATTCATGGAAGAAGCCCAAGTGCCCATCGATCCATGAATGGACTAATAAATTGTGGTATATGTATACCATGGAATACTATGCAGATCTTTAGGTAAATTTTTAGTAGTCTTACATGTTTACAAAAATATGATCCTGTTAATCATCTGTGAAAGTCAAACATAACTCATACAAAAAAGGTTGTATTTTGCTTTGTAATGTTTTTGGAAAAAATATATTAAAAAAAACAACCCAACCATACTTTATTATTTTCTTATTGTTTCATAGAATTAACATGGAGTTAACAATACCCTAATTATAAGCTACAAATAACTTATTTTCAAAGAATTTGGTTTTATTTTTAAGTGGAAGTCCCAATTGTACCTCTATAATTGTTTATATACAATTTTAGGATTAGTTTTAAGTAGATTCATTGTAAACTGGCCCATTTCCATTACTGGTGAAATTTCCCTGAAAAGGAGGAGAATTAAGTTTGGATGGTGGAGGAACTGACTCAAGGTCACATGGCCAGAAGGTGGCAGAGCCTGGGCAGTGCTATTCCCATGCCTCCCAAAGGAGATCAAAGTTGAATTGAAAGAATCCTCTGATGGATTAATGATAAGAACCCACAAGAGAAATCAGGGTTAATCATAAAACAAGCATAGTGACTCTTTATTTGAAAGACAACTTTATCTTTTAACCAAAATTTATTGAAAAAAGTGTATGCATATGATTCTGACATAGAACACACTCCTCATAGCTTATGTCAAGCTTTAAGGGAGCAGTGTTCTCTTACAAGGCCTGAGAAAGAATAAAATGGATTATTTATCTGCAAAATATTGTAGTGATTCTCTGGATACTTTCTACCCTTAATGTATAGGTATAAGACCTCTAATTTCACTAGAAAACAGAGGAGATGCTGCATTCATAATGGACAAACAATTTTAGAAGCTATATTTTCCTTCTTACACTTAGAGGAGAAATAGATGAGTTTTTTGAGCTTCTGGCCTGTTTATTCAGAAACACTTTGCGTTTCCTCATTAGATCCATAGCTCAAAATCCCTATTGGGTGGAAGGAGTGCTTGGGGGGTTTTGAATTTGCATTTTGCTTAAATCTATATAAGGAGCTATTTTACCTGCGATTTACTTTTAAACACATTATGGATGGATAGATGAAGAGGTTGGTGGAGGAAAAGATGGAATTGAGATTCCATAGACACCTAAGCGCTGGAAATCATCTGGTTTCTCTTTTTAATTTGATACTGAAGTTGCAAAGACAAAAGAAACAATACATCTGGGTCAGACAGCAAGGCAGTAACTTACCTTGCACTAGAATTTATATTTTCTGAATTATGGTTGGGTGCTCTGATTCAACCCAGTATAAATGTCATTCTGATAGGCATTTTATGCACAAGTAGCCAGCATACCTTGTGTTCAAGATGTCTTCTAGCACAATATTTTTCTCAACTGTACCAGGACCCAAGGAAGAGTAAATTATGTTCTGCAGTTACATCCATAAAATTGATCACCTGGGGTTATGGTTAAGAGTATACAGCTGTATTAATACACCATCCCTTCTGCTGCCTAACTAGCTGTATGACTTTGAGTACATTTTTAAAGTTCTATATGCCTTCATTTCTTCATTTGCTAATAAGAGCATTAATACAAACTTCTTAGACTTCTTTTGAGAATTAACTGATGTCATTGATGTAAGGCAACCAAGTACATGAAAATGCTTATACTCAAGCAGGGATAGAACTTAGTAACTGTTGACTATCACTGTAGTCATCAGTTACACCACTGCAGAATCTTCATTGTCACCTTTATCATCCTTTTTGTTATTGTTATTGGCAAACTAAAATCAAACCACTGGAATGGTCTTTTAGCACATCCAGTCCAATCTTGGTCAATGACTTAATCTCACTATCATCCCACCACATGGCCAGCTAGTCATAGATTAATACCTCTGGTGCCTCAGAACTCATTTCATTACAGAGCATTATATTCCAGTTCCAGAGAGAGTTTTAAATACAATTAAACTGGACTTTAAAAGTCTCTAATATTTAAAACAAATTGCCTGTCCTGGCATCATTACTCACATCTGAAATGATTTATATACCAATTATGTAAGGAATTTGTTTCTACTATTTCTCATAAAGATTATGAATAAATTAGGTCCTTATGTTTTTTCTCTGTCTAAGCATGATGATCTGAGGCCAAAATGTGAACCTTGATGACCATGGAAGGAGGATGGATGTTCTAGCATCTTCATTTCCAACCTGGCCTTGGTCATATGGGCTGGGCAGCCCCTGCTGCTCTGCCAAAATTCTCCTTTCTGAGTCTGTCACTCATCTTACTAGATACCTTACATTTGAGCAGGGTGTTAGACATCTAGTGGGACAGAGGATGAAGTGGTTTAGTGTACAAGTCAGAGGTAAAAATGCAAATTTTGAGAAAATCAGTCATAGGCCTATAGAGAGTTGGTAGCATGCTGCAGGAAAAATCCACTCAAAAAATGTAAGCTAGCAGCAGCTACTGAATTAGTAAATATGCCGTTCAGATTTTCTTACTTTGTGTTCTATTGATGGGACACTGCTTGGAAACCATGACAGAGAACATATCTTCCTTTCACTCAGTGAGCTTGCGATTATCAGGTAAAAGAGTGATGCACAAGTGACTAATTATAAGAGGGCAGGTGTGTGGTGGGGCAGGGACCAGGAAGGTTAGTTTGGTGAAGTTAGGGAAGACTTCACAGGGAAGATGGTATCTGCAGGGGAACTTCAATGATAAAAGACACTTCAGAGGTTAAAAAAGAGTAGAAAGCATTCCAGGAAAGGGGGGCCAAGTGGACAACAAATTCAGAGGGGCAAGTGGAGGACTTAGTAGGATCAAATAATAAGATTTCAGATCAGATATGTGAAATGAATGAACAGTACCCCACTGATACTATATCTGTGGCTGGTCACTTCTCTGCTTCAAGGCAGCCCTTGAAATAGATGTGTTCCTGTGTTCCGAGATGTAGATCTCGCATAGTCCAGGGAAAGCAGCTAGAGCCTTTCACCTTGTGCTGAGCTGTGAAGGGCAGGGAAGAAATAAACTTCTCCCATGAGGCCAATAATGATGACATTCACGATTGTGGATGGTGGTCTTGTTCCAAAGGTACCACTGGGTATCCACGCAGCCTCCCAGTACATCACCATGCATCCAGCCTTTTGGTGTATTACTGGCAGACCTGGTACATTCTCTCTAGGGGAGTAAGTGTGACAGATCCAGAAATTAAAATGCAGGTTTGCAGAGAATGTCAGAGCCACGTTTTCATGCTGTGGTGCCCACACCCTTCACTCAACAGATGGGGAAATGGAGGCTCTGAGAGAGCAGTCATGTATCAGCTGACAACAATTCAATGGTACTATAGGTACTAGACATTATTCCTTGGATTCATTTCTTGATGATTTTTTTCCTCTTATGTGTCACACTTGCTCCCTTTCCTTTGAGGTTCAAAGTTTCTTTTAAGGCTCAAATTGTCATCTGGCCTTAGTCCTCTGGGGTACCCTCTTCCCCAACATTACTCTCCTCTCACTTGCTTTCAGGAGAAAGCCCAGACAGGTCGAATGCTGGGTAGAAGCTCAAAGGTTCGCCTCCCTGAGGAATTGGGTCATCTTTACAACAAAGAATATTATTCAGTGAGTTTTGTTAAGTCAGCATGGTAAGGAAAACTTTATTTAGGACCACTATGATAGATTCAGTGGCCAATGTGATGGGGTCTTATAGTGCAGATAGAGATTGGGTTTAACTCTAAATATGGCATGGGCAGGTGGGAATTTACAGGCAAAGAATAGTGTGGGGGTCAGTAAATGGAAAATTAGTGAAGTGAAATATGAGGGATAAGGGGGATTCTGTTTAAAACAACCTAACAGGATTCTTGCTGAAGACAGGGTAGGGTGATCAGACATTACTTGAGGAATGGTGAAGGTGGAGAGAATTGATCAGATATTGAGGGTGCTCTGATGTCAAGTGTGAGGGTTCTTGCTAAACTGACTTATCACAGTTCTTTACTAAAACTGGATTTTACAAAGAAGTACACGAATGGGTTTTGAAGAAGATTCAGGAGCCCTGGTTAAACACTGGCTAAATGAAGAATCTTTGTCACAATGAAGATTGTCAGTGCAAAGAATGGTGGTCCTTTAGACATTAGAGACCAGGTGGGGGTCATCACTGAGCTGTCCACAAAATTTTCACTACTGAGTAAATCCTTCTTAAGCCAAGTTTAACTGAAAGAAATGGTAACTATCCTTGGAACTTGATTTCATTATATTTTCTGCCTTTTCAGAAGCCAGAGCTTTTTTCCTCTCTCCATGCTGTCTGAATGGCTCCTCAAATGACTTGGGGAGAGATGGTGGCTGCGGCTTCTGTTCTCTCCCTGGGTCTTCCTGGAACCTTCTAGTCTTTGAAGGTAGAAATAGAAAAGGAAGGTGCTGTCAGGCTGCAACAGAACTGGAGGCGGGGAATGCAACAGTGTAGGAGAAACAAAAGCAGTGTGGGATCAGGGCAGGTTTCAGAGGAGGGGGATTTGTGCATAAACTGGAAAATCAGGTAAATAAGAATCCGTGAAAGTGGAGTCCAGGCTGGCAAGGTGCAAGCCTTCTTGATTCAGTCCCTGGGCCCCTGGGCTAAGGGAAAGGAATTCACAGCATCAGGGGTTTTCCCCATGCCAGGTGAGAAAGGCACATAAAACTGGCTGGATGGAGAAGACTAAACATGTAGGAGGATTGTAAGTGCTGAGAGCAGGCTGAGGTTTGGGTTTTGAGAAGGTGATAGTCACATAAGCAAAACCAAGGCACTAAATCACAGGAGGGATATGTGGCCTTAGAGGCTTTGTCACTGGCACTGGCCAGTCCTGAGTTCTTTGGATGGACTGACTAGGGGCTGGTGGACTGCAGAGCAAGGCTTAGCCGAGTCTTGAGAGTTGGGTCAGTCGTCCCAGCAAGGTGACAGGATGGAAAGTGCTGGTGGAAAGATAAGTTTGGGGTATTAGAGTATTGTACCAAAATCAAACCTAAGATCTAATCTACTTGAAACTAGGCATATTATACCCTTACTTAGTTCTTCAATACCTCCATCTCCACCCCCACTAACCACAAGCTAAATCAAGGTCTTTTAGCAAGCCGTTGAAGGTATGTCAAGATCTGTAATCACCTTGGTTCCCCATTCCTGGCTTTTTATTCTTAAATTATTTCTCCAGGCCATATCTTTGCTTACACTGTCTCCCCAGTTCTTTCATCTGGATCACTCTTCTTTAGCCTTCACATCTCAGGTGTCACCTCCTCCAGAAAGCCTTCCCTGATTGCCACTCCCCCTCAGACTAAATTTTTTTTTCCTCTTTCTTTAACTCCTTGCCATTTTTATATCATTGTACTAATCAGACCATATAATAATTTCTTGTTCATTAAAAAAATTCTTATTTATATGCCTATTCGTGTCTTTCCCACTAATGTATATTCCTTGAGATCAGGGTCGGTGTCTTATATTTACCCTGCTTACAACAGGCTTAGTGCGTAGTACTTACTCAGTAATATGGTAAAACCTCCATAGGTAACCACTGCCCTACATTGACCAGCTCATTAAGTTGACCTAATTTTCATAGACTGGACATGTACCAAGTGTACATATCAGTATAGTAAGCCTAGTTCCTTATATCAACAACCTCTGTATGTTGACCAGTTTGTTATAGTCCTTTGGGTGGTCAACTTACAGAGGTTCTACTGTATTTGCTGAGTGAATGAATAAATAAATGTATAAATGGCTTTGACATTGCATGACCTTCATAGTTTCTCCTGACTCAGTTTACCTAGCTAAGAATAAGACTCCTATCTGCCTCATAGGAATGCTGCAGCAATCAAATTAAGTGACATAAATGAAAAGTTTTCAGAACTTTAAAGTCTGGATGAGTGTAGTGTCAAGCTTTCTTATCATCTCATGCCTCTCTTGCCCGTCTGAGTGGCTGTACTATCTTCTGCTTCCTGTCAGAGTTCAGAGGAAGTTTTCCTCTGGAAGAAACCAATTCAAGGTTACTCCAGATAAATGGTGATAAAGATCATACTGATACTCTTCCTCCTCCTTTCTGTCCTATTTTTATGAAAACATGCTACCCCAGAAGAGAGGAGAGAGTAGAAATGTGGAATTTAATAGCTGTATATGCTGCAGTGGGTCATAAAACTCCTGGTGTGGCAGGGAGGGGCATTGGGGAGCAGAGGGAATAAAGATTTGAGATCCCAGGAATTCAAGCCATAGGTAGGCAATGGGATGAATACTGTTTCCCACTGACATTTTAGATTTGCCTTTTTACCTAAAGAATATGTGGTTGAGAGGGAATACCCTGCCCTTGGTATGGAGAAGTCGGATTTGGTCCTGATTTAGACTTTAACCAGCTGTTCTGGTCTGACCTCAATTATATGCTTTACACAGATTTTCTTCCTTGATTCCATCTCATTCTTTATCATTTCAGCTTCACAGAGAAAACTGATTGTCAGAAAGACTAAGGGACTGGCCCGTGGTCACAGAGCCTGGCTCCCAAGCCCTCACCCCCATGACAGTCCTTGGCCTGACACATACATGTCCTTAGGAGATAAGATAATGGATGTTTGGAGGAAATTTTAAGTTCCATATGATTCAGAGGTATTATTATGAAAATATAATTTATCCCAAATGACATATCTGTGCTTAGTAGAAACAGGCTCTTGTTCTTGCTCAGGCTGGTCTTAAACTCCTGAGCTCAAGTGATCCTCCCACCTTGGCCTCTCAGAGTGCTAGGATTATGTGTGTGAGCCACCATGCCTAGTCTCAGTTTTTATCACTGCTATATTCCTAGCACCAGCATACTTCATGGAAAGTTGGTGCTGAATAGATGACTACATCAGTGAATAAAGGGAATGAAAGGAAAAAAGAAAAGAAGGAACAAGTTAACCAGCTAGGTAGCCAACCAGGAAGTTTCATTCAATCCCTCATCACCTTGCAGGTATATCTTCTCAGTTCCCAGTGCTGTGGACAATACAGGAAAGGGAAATAATGGTACTGGATATAAAATCCAGATAAATGAAATTTCAGAGACCCAGGACCTCTTTTATAACCCTATTTAATCTAAATTAGATCTGTGGTTATCCTCTGTTTCCTTCCTAGTGCTTGTTACAATTATTTTTTGTTGCTGTTTTATGTATATTAATTGTGTCCACCATTAGCTCACTGCTATAACTCCAGAACCTGGCATAATACCTGGCATATGGGGTTTCTGAATGAATCTCAATCACCTCCCCAGTGTCATGTGGGATTCAGGGACACGGAGAGGAAATGAACAAGACACCTGCTTCTACAAATCCATCAATCCAATGAGGAGAACAAGAAGGACAATGATTGTGAAGCACCTTGTGAAATGTTGTGGGAATATAAATGTCTATTGGGCTCCTTAGTGTGAGCGTAAGAACCACACACTGAAGCTTCTGGTAGCTAGACATTTCAGGGCTGATTACCCTGATAGTAGGTTGCTTTTAGGGACTCATCCTCTTCTAAGAAATCATTTTTTCATTCAAAAATATTTACTGAGTACCTACTATGTGCCACACGATGTGTTGAGGAGAGAGCAGTAAGCAACATGAGTTGGATCCAAACTCTTGTGAAGCTAGTATCTTCCAGAAATAACAACCCTTTCATTTTTCTTTCTCATCTTCATACTTCACTCTCTTGCAAACAAAAGGCTTCTATCAGATGTTGCAGGATCTCTATTTCAGACTCATTAAAAAAAAAACCAAACATTTAAACAGAAATAACTGTAGTCTGCTAGGCATCTTGGAACTACTTATGGATTTATAGCAATCATACATCAGCCAAACCATCCTGCATTTGAGTTACACAGATCCTCTTGGCCATTCACCATGTCCTGTCTTAAAGAATGTTAGCTGCTCAGTTTGTTTCTAAAGATTGCTAAGCATGTCGCCTTATGTAACCCATGAAAGCCTGATTTCATCATCTGTAAATTGAGGATAATATTAATATCCACACCAGAGGATTGCTCTGAGGTTTAAGTGAAATAATGCATATAAAGTACTAGCAAAGTACGTATCATATAAACACTGAATAAATCATTGGATTTTTTTTCATTATTTTTATATTGACTTGACAATGCAAAATGGGACATAATAGCGCATCTGATACAGACAGTGGGGAAAATGAACAGCCTAATTATACTCTTCTTAAACAATTTTATTGATGCATAATAGATGTACCTTATTTCAGGGTACATGTGATAATTTAAAATATTCACATAATTTATAAAGATCAAATCAGTGTACTTGGGAGATCCATCACCTTAAATGTTTAATCAGACTCTTGCTTTGCAAAAAGTGCAAATGTCCACTATTTAATTCATCCAAAGGAGCTTTAGGGAGGTGGGAGAGCAGGTGGAAAAGCTTCAGCAACAGAGGCATCGAGGTTAGTTGTCCAGTCACCTGGATTCCACTCCCTTTTGTCCATTAACTTCTCTGTGGTTGGGGTAAACAGTGCATGTTTTTTGTCCTGCCCTCATTTCTCTCACCCACAAAGGGATGGGCAGGCTAGTTGAGCTTTCTGGGCATTCTCAATTCTCCTCACTTGTGGTCCCACCACTGACATTAACATGGAACAGTTTCTTCTGCCTCTGCAAAGTCTGGAGACATCTAGAGCTGAGCTGTCTGATGAGGCCTGCACTATGTGTCAGAGACTGGGCTGAAATCTGCCAACTCCACTTGCTATTCCTGGAGCCAGCAACTGATGGCTCTATTGCCCATCATGTGCCAACTGTCCCCATCACCAGGTTGGCAACTTCTCTGTTAGAATTGTAGGCTGGCACTGGGAATCTGGCTCTGTTGTTCTTTTGCAGCTCGGATACTCTTCTGCAGTTTAGCATAATCTGGGACATTTGCCATAAGTGTGTCTGGACTTACTACTCCTCCCTAAAGGGATTTTGTGCCTGATCAGTCAGCACTTACCAGGGGATAGAAGAAGAGGATGGAAAGAAGCAAGCAAAGTTGGAGAAGTGGCTGCTGAGTGAATACTGGATAGATAGAGATAGATGGACTCATGATATTTCATAGATGGATAAATGGAGGCAGAGAAAAGTCAGAGGCAAGTGATGGGGAGACGTACCTACATGGATGGAATTCTTGCCATGTCACTGTCAAATGCAGTTGGTAGAAAGACAGTGAGTTAGAAGAAGAGAAATAGGAAACAGACAGTTGTGCAGAAAAAATATTAGAGGGAGACAAAGAAAAAGAAAGGGACAGAGAAATAAATAATAGGAAAAGAGAAAGGAAGGTAATAATAAGGTGGATGTGGTAGGCAATAGAATGAGAGACATAAACTTGAGAAGTGTCTGCTTATGGTTCCATGCCCTTTGCTAGAGCTGCCTGAAATTCCAACATTGAAATTAGAAACCGTGTGTACATGTGAATATGTGAAGGCATCGTTCTCTATCAAAATCCAGAATTTCCTGACCTAGGACAAAGCAGGAAGTTGTTACCATGTAGTTGTTCTCAGAGTGAATCTGACAACAGGATTTGGAGTGAAGTGCCCGTGAAAGGACAAGGAAGCAAGCCTCTGCCAGGACTCTGTGCTGCAGAGGTGGGAAGGAGAACCAGTAGAGAACTCTGCCCATTAACAGGGACTTGGGGACTTCCGAAGATTCTCTATGTCCCTTAACTTCTGCCTCCCCTGATCTCTGCCTGCTCCTAAGAGCCATGGTGATCTAGGGCTGGAAGCCCCTAGAGACCATTTAGCCCTGAGTTCCTCCAAATGGGGTACGTACATTACTGGTGGAAAAGAGGATTTTTTTTTTCCGGTGGAGCCCAAGCGAACATTCATTTATTTAACTTTATATATGTAAGGTCTACAACATGTTTTGATATACATAATGAGATGACTGTGATAGCGAGTACATTAACATATCCATCATCTCACATAATTGCATATGTGCTTATATAGTTGTCTTCAATTAGAGTGATGCTGCTTTTCCAGTAACAGTGATATAAAAGTTTATTGTTAAAATTTAAGTTAAAAATGTGAGTTGATAAAAGAGTATTTAAAAATGATGACACAAAAACCCCGCATAGCTACGGCAGTTCTTAGTAATAAAAACAAAGCTGGGGGTATCACCATTCCAGACTTTAGGCTGTACTACAAAGCCATAGTGGTCAAGACGGCATGGTACTGGCACAAAAATAGAGACATAGACATTTGGAATCGTATAGAAACTCAGAAAATGAAACTAACAACTTACAACCACCTAATCTGATTGCATTCAAGAAAATTCTTAAAAAGAACAATGTTGATGGTGGTGGTAGGTAAATGAGAAAAGCATTAGCATGTATCAAAACATTTTAAATTTAAGTAAATGAAAACAGTGTTGTAGGTAAATGAATAAAGACAGATCAATGAAACAAAATAGAAAATCTAAACACAACCAGTTATATGCAGAAACAGGTCTAAATATATACTGGAATTTAGTAATATGGTGCAAGTGGGCTATTCAAAAATTAATTTGGGGACAATTGTGTGGATATTTGAAAAAAAAAGTTAGATTTTTCTCCTCAACCACCATGTACTTTTGGAATATCTGGTGGAGCATATTCCAAATCATTCAGCAATTTAGGTTAAAAAAGGAAGTTATGGAAACATTAGAAGTTGCATTAATGTACACAGCCATGATTTAATAAAAAAGGAAAAACAATTAAATTGACAACTTTTTTTTTGAAATGGAAGAATCAGAAATTTCATGATAAATGAAATATTCATTGTCATTTTTGGACAACTATATGTAAAATATTTAAAATAAAATAATAATAATAATTAATAAATATGTAAAATATTTTAAAATATGTTTTACAAAAAAAAGGAAAGAAAATATTGAAAGAAAGCATGAGTTGGTGGTCTCAGTTTTCTTATCCATGAAATGGGCATAGTAATGCTTACTTCATAAGTTTGTGTTAAGAATTAGCAAAAGTAGGTCAGGGGAAGTGGCTCACACCTATAATCCCAGTGTTCTGAGAGGCCAAGGTGAGTGGCTTGCTTGAGCTCAGGAGTTTGAGACCAGCCTGAGCAAGAGCAAGACCCTGTCTCTACTAAAAATTGAAAAATTAGCCAGGCATCATGGTGGGCGCCTATAGTGCACTCTAGCTACTTTGGAGGCTGAGGCAGGAATTTGAGGTTGCTGTGAGCTAGGCTGACAGCATTGCTTTCTCGCCTAGGAAAGACAGTGAGAGTCTGTCTCAAAAAAAAAAAAAAAAAAAAAAAAAAAAAGAATTAGCAAAGGTTTTAATACACGATAAAAATGAAATAAAGGTTAGTAATTATTATAATCATTTCAAAATACTTCTTGATAAATGGATACAGGTTTTTTTGAAGAAGAGAGGAGGCTTTGAACCTTTGCAAAAATATTACTTAGAAAGCTTACTTACTTATTGGCCAGTCGAAGTGACAAACACCTGTCATCTTAACATTCTGGGAGGCCGAGGCTGGAGGATCTCTTGAGCTAGGAGTTTAAGACCAGCCTGAGCGAGACTCATCTCTACTCATCTCTCTTTCTAAAATAGAAAAACTAGCCAGGCCTTGTGGCAGGTGCCTGTAGTCCCAGCTACTTGGGAAGCTGAGGCAAGAGGATTGCTTGAAACCAAGAGTTTAAGGTTGCTGTGAGCTATGATGCTATGGCTCTCTATCCAGGTGACAGAGGGCAACTCTGTCTCAAAAGAAAAACAAATGAAAAATAAAGAAATAGTACTTATTAATGTAGAATAGTTTAATTATTATATGGAAGAATTTTGTGAAATGTAATGGGAATATTTAAAGGCCTATGGCAGAAACAAATGGAATAATCAAAATACAATTTTACCAATTGTTAGTGGCTGTTATATCAATGAGTTATGATGTGGTTACGGAAAATGTCTAGAACAGAGGAAATGAATCATTTTCTAGTAATATTGTCTTTCTCTCTTCCATGTTTTTTCTCGGTCTTTTCTCTTTCCCATTGATCAAAAAGTCATGTTCCTTTCTTCCTTACTTTGGAAGACCTTTTCCTTCTAACTTGTTGCCTTGTGGAGCTGTCATCCTTCTGACCACACTCCCAGAATTTTGGGTAGAGGGTACTACTTTGTTGCCATGAGACTGCCTACTTATTTCTTGCTGCCTGCATTCCAAGTGCCCCTATTCTGCAATTACAACTGTTGATTCCAAGGATAAAACCACTCAATGACAAAATCAAAAGTTTTGAGACAGTCTTTCTCCTGGTCAGCACCTGTATTTAGCTCTGCTGACTGCCCTTTCTGTCCATTCCTTTCCTGAGTTCTTCTTAGTTCTCTCTCATTGGTACATTACCTTGCAATGATTATTCCTCATCTTTATAGTTTTTTTCTTCATCACCTCCCTTGGAGATTCCTACTCAGTCTCCTGATTTCAACTCCCAGAGCACTGTAAAAGATTCTCTGTAAGCAATCAGTGTTTCTCTTTAAAATAAAACTACAAACCCTCCAAGTTAGAAGTGGAGAGAAGGACTTCAAAAGCTATTTTCATGAGATAAGATAACCATGTAAGTATCCCTGACACCTCTTGGTCCTCTTTCCCTGTTTTTTCTTTTCTGAAGGATTATCTAAATATTTTCTTCCTTTTCAGTCACTATACTTGGAATTTTCCAGTATGAGATCATGATCAAGAAAAGATATTTGCAAAATACCCCCCTCCCCCCTCAAAAAACCAAAAAAATTATACAAACTGTAGATGGCATAAGAACAGCCAATTTTCAAAGGGCAGATTTCCAAATTTGGAAATTCTATGAAAGAAGTACAACCTTCTTTAGGACAGGCAGCACTGGTAGAGATGATGTGGGTTGGCACCAAGGCAGCACTAGTGGGGACAGTGAGGTGGAGATGGATTGGTGAGATATTTACTGTGGGAGCAGAGCTGGACTGATTGATTATGCCAACTAAGGCTAGAGACGAGGGAAGATGATTTCAAGGGGACTAAGTTGGACAACTGAGTAAATAGAGATGATACTAATCAAAATTACACAGTATGGGAACTTGTTTAGTAGGGAGGACAATAAATTTGGTTTAGGACATTTTGAATTTAAGCAACTAGTAGGGCATTTAGAAATGTGAGTACATGGTGGGGGGTGGGGGAGGGGAGATCAGAGAGAAGGAAGGTGGGAGGGGTGGGGGGCAAGAGCAGCAAAAGGGAAGGGGGGTGTCACAGTGTGTGACACACCTTTTGGCGGCAAGAATTATAAGAGGGACTTAACCTAACAAATACAATCAATGCAATCTGGTTCTTTGTATCCTCAACGAATCCCTAGCAATAAAAAAAAAAAAAGTGTATATAAGGACCATATTATTAAAACATGTTTTGGTATTTTTCTTCTCCAGAAAAACAATAAGATCTCATTTATCTTTGTGGCCTTGGCTATTGTGTACATGACAGTGACACCTGTGCCTGTCATCAGTGCTATCCCATCAGTATCTCAGGGTTTCTGAGTTCCAGACACAGGGTAGGGTTGAGCTTGCTAGCCTTTCAAGTCAGATGTGACCACGTGGCTTGCTTTGCTATATGAGCAATGACTTTGTCACTCCAATGTAGAATCTTTAACACGTTATTCTCCCTGTGGCTTCCTCAGAACCATAGTGCTTGCGAAAGTGCTTTTCAAGGCAAAACTTCATCACCCAGGGGCTCTGAGTGAGCACCACATAGAAGCATGGACACAGTCATTCTGCAAAACACATCTTTGGGATTTTAAGGTAGGTGTTAAAGTGCACTACAGCTTACGATTCTGGTTAATTTAGTTCCTAGCTCTGATTCTTTAGTAGTCTCCTCTTCACAGTGATAAATTCACTGATTTTTTTCAGGGCAGACCTGATTTTGGATAATTTCATTATTTAAAAATGGCCAGTTATTTAAATGTAAAACTAAGCAGGCCTAGCTTTTTTTTTGAGACAGAGCCTCAAGCTGTCACCCTGGATAGAGTGCTGTGGCATCACAGCTCACAGCAACCTCCAATTCCTGGGCTCAAGCGAGTCTCCTGCCTCTGCCTCCCAGGTAGCTGGGACTACAGGGGCCCGCCACAACGCCCGGCC
>CAUYON010007243.1:0-10754 GCA_963573935.1 Arctocebus calabarensis
TAATTGGTGGGGCCACACCTACGGTGCATCTTAGAAGGGTACAGGCGAACCTTACTAAATGCAGAATACAAATGTCTTCATATAATAACTGAGAAAATGCCAGGAAGGCTATGTTAATCATTATGATGAAAATAGTTAAGATTGTATATGAAACCAGCACATTGTACCCCTTGATTGCATTAGTGTACACAGCTATGATTTAATAATAAAGACAATAAAATTTAAAAAAAGGCTACCCTTCCACCACTATATTGCTTTTATATCTTTGTCAAGAATAAGTTGAATGCATTTGTGGGGTTCCATTGATCTATGTCTCTCTCTCTGCCAATGTCATAATTACCTTGATTACTGTAGCTAGATAGCCATTAGATAGAGCAATTCCTTCCAGTTTATTCTTTTCCAAAATTGTTTTTAGCTATTCTAAGATGTATGCCTTTCTATATTAATGTTAGAATAAGCTTGTGTATAACTATAGAAGAAGCAGGGAGAATAGACTTCTTCATTATTTTGAGTCTTCCAATCCATAGACATGTTATATCTCTCCATTTATTTAGGTTTTTGATTTCTTTCATCACTATTTTGTGAGTTTTGGCATATATATCTTATACATGCTTTTAGATCTACACCTATGTATTTAATTTTCTTTAAAATAATTATAAATGGGTGGTGTGAAGCAAGATTGTGGACCAGAAGAATCATTCAGCTGAGCTCCTCTAGAATGGGAAAGAAGAAAGAACCCAGCCATACTTGGCACAGGATAGAGTCATAGCTAAGGGAGCATAGTGAGGAGTCCATCCATTTGGAGTGATGGAAATCTGATGAATTAGGTAAGTGATTCTGACCATCTGGGATTAGCTGGCCACCCATAGAGGTCCAGGATGGGAGGAAGCCTTTCTGGAGTTTCAGTTGCTGGGGGGAAGCTGTGCATTGAGTGGAAAGCTTGGAAGAGTAGGCAGACTGGAATAGTATGCAGTAACCAGATTTGAATACTGGTTGGAGTAGATTTGCCATAGGTTTGGTGACTGGTGAGGCAGCCATACTGAGAAGGTCTCAGTTGTCAGGGGACTGCCATTGTGGGAAGGTCATGAGAAGGTCTTAGCAGGAGCCTAAAACACAGCATTCTTAATTTCACATGCTGGGATCAGAACTCCACTCTTGAGACAGGCTGAGAGACTCCCACACCCCATGGGAACTGGAGTCAGGGGGGTACTGTGAGACCTGCCCTGAAGGATTCTTGTGAGCTTTAAGATCCCTACCTAGTAGGGTCTGAACGCTGAGGAAACAATCAGGTGATCACTCAAGGCAGCTAAGTTTGGAAGAAGGACCACAGAGGTGGCTAGCTGTACTCTCCATCTCCTACAAAAACCACAGAGCCACCTTGTGTCCTGGCAACATAGTGCAACATACTTCTATTTGAAACAAAGGAGGCAGTGAGAAGGAAAAAGGAGGACAAAGAGGTGAACAAGAAGAAAGAACACACAAGGAAGAACCAATAGAAAAATTCAGGCAACATGAAAGACCAAAACAGAGAAACTCCCCCAAGGGAACATGAGGCAGCTACTGCAGAAGACTCCACCTATAAAGAAATAATGGACTTGAAAGAAAGGTAATTTAAAATATAGATGATAAAAATAATAAAAGGAATGGTTGAGAAAATAGAGAGACATAACCAAAAGTTGGACAAGAGATATGTAGAATATTTTACCTAACAAATGCAATCAATATTCTTTGTACCCTCAATGAATCCCCCAAAATGTACACAGTTATGTTTTAATAAAAAAATTAAGAGAAAATGAAACAAAAAAAGTAAAAAAAAATAGAGTATAGAAAGGATATGGCAGAGCTTAAGGAAATGAAAGAGACAATCAGAGTATATAAAGATGAAATAGAAAGTATCATAAGTGGATTAGACCATGGAGAAGAAAGAACCTCAGAGGTAGAGGAGAAAGTTTTTGATAAAGTTCTCTAAGTGCCGTCTGCTTTCTTTCTCTTCTTTTCTGCCTCTTTAACTTAGGTAGGTAAAGTTCTAGCCAATACAATCAGGCAATAGAAGGAAATAAAGGGCATCCAAACAGGTGTAGACATTCAAACTACTGAGGTAAAGAGGCAGAAAAGAAGAGAGAGTAAGCAGAACAGTTACTTAGAGAACTACAAGACTCTATGAAGCATTCAAACATATGAATAATAAGGATCATTAAATTCCTCAAACACAACAATAATGAAGACACAAATTACCAAAACTTGTGGGATAGAGGGACAGCAGTTTTAAGAAAAAAATGTATTGCATTAGACACCTACATTTGAAAAATGGGAAGAGAGCATATCAACAAACTCATGAACCATCTTATGGTGTTGGAAAAAGAACAATCTAATCCATACCCATCAGAAGAAAAGAAATAACTAAAATTAAATCAGAGATTAATGAAATTGAAAACAAAAGAATCATTCAGAAAATTAATGAAACAAAAAGTTGTTTTTTTCAAAAAATAAATAAAATTGATAAACTTTTGGCCAGATTAACTAGAAATAGAAAAGTAAAATTGTTAATACCCTCAATCAGAAATGATAAAGGGGGGGAGGAGCCAAGATGGCGGTCTGTAGCCAGCTTTCTGCAGAGGTTCCAATCCAGAAGAAGAGTTAAAGGACAGAAACTCAGCACGAAAGCCAATGGTTTGGATCTGAGCCAAAAGAAAAGGTCGAAGAATGCACAGCAACCCTGCTGGGGCGACCTGAGACCCCAAGGACAGAAACAAAAAGGTACAGAGCACAACACCAAGTGGATGGGAGTCCCCTCCCCCATGAGAGCAGCTCGCAGTATATGCCATACCTCCATACAAACAAGCGAGCATAGTTCAGATGTCCTCCCACTCTACCCCACGGGAGAGACCCTGTAAAAACCAGACCTCCTTCCCCTACTAGGGTGCCATGGCACTATCCCACTAGGCATAAAACTGCGTAAAAATGTATATATTCTCTACCTGCCAGTTTGAGTTCCTAGTATTCACCTTCACTCTCACCCCAAGGTCTGGAAGTCTGTCCCCCACAAAGTCCAGATTCTTTTTCTTTTTTTGAGACAGAGCCTCAGGCTGTCACCCTGGGTAGAGTGTCGTGGCATTACAGCTCACAGCAACTTCCAATTCCTGGGCTCAAGCGAGTCTCCTGCCTCTGCCTCCCAAGTAGCTGGGACTACAGGCACCCGCCACAAGGCCCAGCTATTTTTGTTTGGGTTGTAGCCATCATTGTTGGTTGGCAGGCCCAGGCTGGATTCGAACCCTCCAGCTCAGGTGTACGTGGCTGGTGCTTTAGTCCACTGAGCCACAGGTGCCGAGCCCAGAGTCCAGATTCTTGGAGATTTTTCTCGAGGGGTGTGGATGGGGTGTGGACTGTTGCTGCTCTGTGCTGATTTTCCAGCTTGGGAGTGGTAGAGGAAAGTGAGCCAAGAGGAGGCACAGTTGGATAGAAGTTTCCCTGAGGCACGAAACAGCAATCACAGCTGCAGGAACAATAGCAGGAGGGCTCATACCCCTGGGGATGTTTTGAGCAGACACTCAGCAGTCTTCTGGGATGCCAGGGGAAGTGGGTGGCTTCTCCGGTGGTACCACCGGCAGAGTGGACCAGCAACCAAGGCACGTGAAGGATGTGCCTGAGGTGGTACCGGCTGGGACAGAGCACAGGGATTAGAATATGTGCAGAGTCAGCTGACAGCCAGGGCAGAGGCTGCTTTGCTTACCTTCAGACTCACCTGGCCCTCATGGGATGAAAGCTGAGACAAAGGGTTAGAACTCACAGACTGAGTCAGACCTATATGTAGCCCCAGTCTGATCAGGGAAAATAGCCTTGACAGAAATAAATTCTGTGAACTTGTTCTGTTCCAGCAGTAACATCAGTCAGGGTCAGGGCTAGAACTGAGTGAATCACCCCAGCCCCAATCAACTATCCAGGTTGCCAGGCCTCACCTCCCCCTGCCAAACAGTGACAAGGAGTGGTGGACTGGCAGTGGAGCCACAGACCTCACTGTGACCCAGGCATGCTCCTCTGGAGCATCTGCTCATTGGAGGAAACTGGATCACAACTGTTACCACTGACTGGGTGTGACAGAGGGACAAGGTGGTGAAGGAGGCATTAACCTTCCCAGACTAATCTACTTGCTGGAGGGGGGGTGTCCTTCTGAGCTCACAGAGCACCGGAGTGAGTTATACTAGAGCTTCCAGCAGATCCCTGCTATCTAGTTCCCAGAGACTTTTTAACTCTTCCATTTGAGACTGGTGCTGGCTAGGACAATTGATTGGGACCTCTTCAACTGGGCCAGTCACCTGAGGACTTTCCAAAGTGGTACCTGGGTTGTGTGGTAGTGGGAAGGTTTGATTTGGCTTTTCAATTGTTGCCTGTGGGGGGTGCAGTGACATAACTGCTGATATTTCTTCACAGGTTAGATTTCAATCCAGAGTAACAGATTCTCTAGGCTAAGACAAAGACCAGCTGAAAATAAGACAGAGCCACTTAACCCCACCACACCATGAAGGTCCCCAGTTTCACAAGCAGTAGCATTCTATGGGTCCTTGGCAAAACTCCAGGGGAAAAGGTACAGACACCAGTCCCAGCTTTCAAGCAAAGGACTGGTCAATCACTACTCCTAGAACTCCCAGCCCAAATTGTCCTTATGTACTCACCCAGCCAAACGGTGTAAAATTAATCATGGGGTGGAATCAACGGAAAAGCTCTGGGAACATGAACTACCAGAGTAGGTCAAGGCCCCCAAGAAACAATTTGGTGGACACGAGTGAGGATCCTATGCATAAACAGATGGCTGAGATGACAGAAATCAAATTCAGAATTTGGCTTGCAAACAAGATTAATAAAATAGAGGAAAAGTTGGATTTAGAAATTCAGGGTGCATTTCAAAAATTGTCTCAAGAAGTCAAGGAATTCAAAGACCAAATGACCAAAGATTTTGACTCATTGAGATAAGAAGTTGCAGCCCTCAAAGATCTGAGAAACAAAGTAGAATCCCTCAGCAACAGAATGGAGCAAGCAGAAGAAAGGATTTCTGACCTGGAAGAAAAAGCTTTTGAATACTCTCAAACTGACAAAGAGGTAGAGAAATGGAAGGCAAAAACAGATCATTCTGTCAGACAACTCTGGGATAACTTGAAGAAAAACAACATTCGCCTTATAGGGATACCTGAAAATGATGAAGTGGCATCACAAGGTACAGAGTCTCTTCTTTATGAGATTATGAAAGAGAATTTTCCAGACATGCCAAGAGCTTCTGAAATTCAGATACCAGACAGTTTCAGAACCCCAGCATGACTCACCCCGAATAAAATATTCCACAGGCACATCATAATTAAGTTCACTAAATTTAATATGAAGGAGAAAATTTTGAAAGGAACCAGATGCAAGAAATCTATAACCTACAAGGGAAAGAATATTAGAATAACTGCTGATCTCTCTGATCAAACCTTTCAAGCGAGAAGAGAATGGTCATTGGCTTTTTTTTTTTTTTTTAGACAGAGCCTCAAGCTGTCGTAGAGTGCCATGGCATCACAGCTCACAGCAACCTCCAATTCCTGGGCTCAAGCGAGTCTCTTGCCTCTGCCTCCCAAGTAGCTGGGACTACAGGCGCCCGCCACAACGCCCGGCCATTTTTTGGTTGCAGCCATCGTTGTTGTTTGGCGGGCCCTGGGGCTGGAATCAAACCTGCCAGCTCAGGTGTACGCGGCTGGCGCCTTAGCCCGTTGAGCCACAGGCGCCGAGCCGAGCCTTTTTTTTTTTTTTTTTGAGACAGAGTCTCATTTTGTCACCCTGGGTAGAGTTCCATGGCATTATAGCTCATACCAACCTCAAACTCTTAAGCTCAAGAGATCCTCCTGCCTCAGTTTTTCTATTTTTAGTAGAGATGGAGTCTCACTCTTACTCAGGCTGGAGAAGATGAGATCTCACCCTCACCTCAGGAGAGCTCAGGTGATCCACCTGCCATGGCCTCCCAGAGTGCTACCATTAATCCCTCTTTATCTGTAGGCTCCCTCTGGCCCTATTTTTTCTCATGGGGTCATTTGTTCTGTGTAGTTTTCCATACCTGCTTTTACAGATTGGATTCCAGCAGCATCCATTAGCTGCTTGCTCTTCGCTGTCCTTCCGGTGAATCAGTTGTTAGACCTAGGAATTGGATCAGACTCAGGTTTGATAAATTTTTGTTGTTGCTGTTGTTCAAAACTGCCTCGTAGGTAGCATTCATCATGTATCTCTTAGGAGGCAACATGCAGAAATGTCTCCCTTTTTGTAACTTCAGCAGCTTTTGATGGTCATTGCCGAGATCCCCTAATTTGTTTATCACCTGTACTCTGTTATAGTTCACTTTGGCTGCCAGTGTCAGGCACTTTGTAGTGAGTGCTCCACCAGCTGAGTGGTACACATGTGCCATGAGTTAAAGTAATCAGTTGTGATCACCAAAGCATTTACTACAACGTAAGTGTCTTAGGCCCTATAGAAACACAGAACATAGTTTCTTCATTGCTGTTTCCAATGGGTCACTTAAAGAATATCAAATCTGTTTGTAACTATCATACAAGTTATCAGATTGATATTATTTTGGAATGAGTTGAGAAATGTGCCATGCTTACTGAAGATAGCAAGTTGGTGTTGAATGCCCCACTACCCAGCCTCTGGGGGACAGGCACAGCGTTCCTTTCCTCTTGGAGACTCTGCCCTCATCACTCCCCTTCCCCAGTCCCAGCAGAGCTTCTGGGCCCTAAGTGACCAGAGCCAGGTCTTGATTGGTGCAGGAGTGGGCTTGTGTGCTCAGCCTGATTTTGCACTTGGGACAGGAGAGGGTGTCAGATCCATCTTTTTCCAGGGGCCAAAGCTGGAAGGTATGAATGCTCAGGTCCTGCTGGTTCTCTTCTCCAAGTGGAGAGACCAGCCTACAGTGTGAGAGGTAAGCAGGAGGGAGAGCTGTGGTCAGAGAGAATTTAGGAACCAAGATAGTTCTGAGGCCTGACTCTGAGACCCTGGGAGAAGGGTGATTGCTGTGGAGTGAAACTGGGAGGTTGGTGGGGGTAGAGGCCTAGTGGAAGAACATGAAGCTTTAGTTTTAGTTGTTGTGTCTTGATATTATGGTCAAGATACAAACTGTGGCATCTTCTCTAAATAAAGCCATTATTCTGATTCTTGCTCATTGACAATTATTGTGTATCATGTATGCATATTGTTCCAAGTGAGACAAACATCTGGTTAAAAACTTACTTTAAAAATGTTTGTGGGGGCTCGGCGCCTGTGGCTCAACGGCTAAGGCGCCAGCCACGTACACCTGAGCTGGCAGGTTCAAATCCAGTCCGGGCCTACGAAAACAATGACTGCTGCAACCAAAAAATGGCCGGGCGTTGTGGTGGGCGCCTATAGCCCCAGCTACTTGGGAGGCGGAGGCAAGTGACTCGCCTGAGCCCAGGAATTGGAGGTTGCTGTGAGCTGTGATGCAACGTCACTCTATCCAGGGTGACACCTTGAGGCTCTGTCTCAAAAAAAAAAAAGAAAATGTTTATGGGAGTATAGCAAGTTGAGAGCTAGTACATTGAGTATGTGTTAAAAATATTAGCCACTTTCTCATCTCTAGTTCTTGAAGTTTGGGGGCTTATTAGCCATATAAAAAAATTATATAGAATTTTTAAAATCTATAAGAGATGTTATTGTGTAGTATTATGAATTCAATTTATAGTAGATGTATGAAAGCCTTTGTTATATTGATAGAGCAATAGGGCTGGTAAGTGCCAGAAGTGTTATCATGTAGAATTCTTAATGGTGTTCATATTTAATACTTTTGAAACAGACACAGCTATGTTTAAAAATGATGTGCTGAAATAAAACTAAAGCATTCGATTTGGAGATATAGTAATTTACTATTTGCTGTTTTTGCATCTTGTGAATGTCAGAGGATAAACTTGGTAAATTAATGACAATTCAAATTGCAGCAATGCCTCATTTCCATAATTACCCTACATTTAAAGCATTTCATATTAAAATGAGAAGATTATATAAAATACTTTTACTTTGATTACCTGGAAACAGGCCCTTGTATTGTGACTTGTTAGGAGATCTTGCAGTTAATTTTCATTGCTACTGTTACTTTTCATGAGTTTTTAGTTTCTTAGTAAAATGTTGCTGGATAATTAAAAAGAATGAAACATGGAATGTGTGTATGAACATAGTTGTTGAATTTATAAAGGGAAACCGAGATGACATGCTGTGTGTTGTATTGAGTCTGAGGAAGCAGGACCAGAACCCACCTCATTCACCCCATTTTTGAATTATTGACAGTATGCAAGTTGCTTGGACACTGAGGGGATGAGTGGAGGTGCGTTAGCTTTACTTGGACACAATAGTGCCATCATTAAGTCATGAACTTCTTACAAATGTGTGGATTTTCTCTCCTAAGAACAATTTCAGGTAGGTAGACAAAGCTGATTGATAAAAATATAGAGTGCAGATGAGGGTTTTGTACATGATTTGATTAAGAAGGACCTTATGGGTGGCGCCTGTGGCTCAGTGGGTTGGGCGCCGGCCCTACATACCGAGGATGGTGGGTTCAAACTCACCCTGGCCGAATTGCAACAAAAAAAAAAAAAAAAAGAAAGAAAGAAAAGAAAGAAAAACATTTTTTTCATGTACAAAGAAAAAAATAGCTAGGTGTTGTGGCAGCCTCCCAGCTACTTAGGAGGCTGAGGCAAGAGAATTGCCTAAGCCCAGGAGGTGGAGGTTACTGTGAGCTATGTGACACCACGGCACTCTACTGAGGGTGATAAAGTGAGACTCTGTCTCTACAAAAAAAAAAAAAGAAGGACCTTATTTGCTCCCAATCATCTCTGACTTGTTTAACCTTGCCCATAAATTTGTGAACCAGCTTCCATTTATTTCCATGGAGCGCTGTCATTCTTCCCAGGTACTGCACAGGTGAGCTCTGATGAAGTTGCTGCCTGGGTCTAGAATCCTCAATGGCTTCCTAATACCCATGGATTGGGGCCATGCTCTTACCAGAAGCCCCAGGATTCCTCAAGCTCTTCCGCTAACTTGCTACCCTAAGTGTCAAGAGAACGTGATTCTTTTGGGGGCAGATTTGCCTATGGACATTCTTTGCCTGTAATAGCAATTCTCAGATTTTGGGGACTCGTTTATACTCTTATACACATTGCTGGGGACCCCAAAGAGCATTTTTTTTTTTGTGGGATGTATCTGTTGACATTTACCATATCAGAAATTATAACTGAACAATTTAAATGTATATATTTATTAATCTCAGAAATAACAATAAACCTATTTCAAAAATAAACTATTTTTTTCTGGAAAAAAAAACCAGCCCTCATACTTCCCAAAACAACAAAATAATTTAGAATAAGAGTATTTTTGTTTTATTTTGTAAAACTCTGTAGTGTCTGGCTTAGTAGAAGACAGTTGAAGTCTCCTGGCTGCTGCATTTGGTCTCTTGTTTAGGCTGATGTGAAGAAAGCCCAGCCTTCCACAGGTATGCAGGTGGGAGAGGGGGGAGGTTTTTAGTAGCTTTTTCAGAAAATTGTGGATGTTCTTTGATACCTCGCCTAAACTTGACAATTGGTAGTTTCTTAAAGGTGTGATGTGGAATCTGAAACTCCATGGATTCATGTTTTGTACATTAAAATACATTGCTCTGTCTTGCATTTTGAACGAATCTTTTACCCCATGCATGAGTTAGTAACGTTATACATTGGCCATTAGGAAAAATATTGATCAAGTTATGCAGATCTTCTAATGATACATCTTATTACCTAAAACAAGTCTGTTTATCCTTATGTTCAGTTGGTAGTTAAACTTGATCCCCTTGAGCCCAATAAATCATGTTTTTAAAAAAATAGAAATCTTTTACAGGAACAGGCTTTTTGATGTCACTTAATTTTTACTCTATTTTAAAACTTGAGTGACACAGCATTTTTAAAAATAAACCTTTTTTAGAACAGTTGTAGGTTCACAGCAAAAGTGAATTTTTATAGCTATAAAATGTTATGTAATTTAGTCATTGGCCTTATTAGCATCTTGAGACAGAATTCAGCTAAATTTAGCATTTCTTATGTGAATCACTTCTTGATTCTTTCCAGGGCACTGTCCATCTTCTCAGTCACTGCCGGTAACCCATGACGAGGTAGGGCCTGAGTGTGCTGTGGCCGTGAAGCTGCCTTCAGTGGCACCCCTACACACATGCTGCAACAGGCTTGAGCCCCCTGGAGGATGGTAGAGTGCCTGGGAGGCAGCGTAGGACAACAGTGCCCTGGTGTGAATCCTTGGCAGTATCTGTGACAGAAGGTGTTTTTATAGGAACATCATGTGGGCTTTTTCATGAAGCTTTTCTTTTTCTTTCTTTCCTCTTTTTTTTTTTTTTTTTTTTTGTGGAGTCAGAGTCTTGCTCTGTCCCCCTGGGTAGAGTGCCACCTCATCATAGCTCATAGCAACCTCAAACTCATGGTCTCAGGTGATCCTCTTGCCTTAGCCTCCTGAATAGCTGGAACTACAGGCACTCACCACAATGCCAGGCTAGTTTCTCTTTTTCTAATTAAATTTTATTTTTTTTTAATTTTTAATGTTTTAGTTTCTCAATTTTTTTTTTTTTTTTTTTGTAGAGACAGAGTCTCACTTTATCGCCCTGGGTAGAGTGCCGTGGCGTCACACTGCTCACAGCAACCTCCAGCTCTTGGGCTTAAGCGATTCTCTTGCCTCAGCCTCCCGAGTAGCTG
>CAUYON010007245.1:0-10328 GCA_963573935.1 Arctocebus calabarensis
GACTTTTCCTCTTTCATATTTACATGGATGGAGCTGGAACATGTTCTCCTTAGCAAAGTATCTCTAGAATGGAAGAAAAAGTATCCAATGTATACACCCCTAATATGAGACAAATTCTTTGTCGTTCAAGTGAAGGCTACAACCCTTTTATTGCACAGGAAGACGGGGAAAGGGGAGAGGGAGGGAAGGGAAGGGAGAGGGTGGGGGGAGTTGGGACAAAGGGTGAGATCACATGGGTGGTACGTATTCGAAGAGTCAGGAGAAAACTTCTAAATATGGATCAAAAATGTTTTCATATAGTAAACGAGAAAATATCATAAACGGTATGTCAATCAGGTTGATAAAATATCTCAGATTGCATGTGAAGCCCCCACACTGTACCCCATGGTTGAACTAATGTACACAGCTATGATTCAATAAAATAAAATAAAATATTAAAAACAAAAAACAACAACAACAACAACAAAATGAACATGCAGGGGCTCAGAGGAAGGGAGAGACAAAAGCTGTTGTGAGTACTATGAAGTCTGCGGCAATCTGCTTCCTCTACGATTCGGATTCTTTGTTTGTATTAAAGATTAGAATTTTTGTATGAAAAAAAAATGCAGAGAGCCTGACTCACTTAGGGAACCGAGTTCTTCCTTTTAGATTTCTTTAACATGCGAAATGCACTAGCTGTATACCTAGTCTGGTATGAGGGGGGCCGTGAAGCCAGTTAAAACCTTTGTAATTGACTATGGTGCGACTTGAAAAATGACATGTAAGTTATAAACCTGGAGTCAGACTCATCTGCTCCCACTGAGATACCCATATCATTAATTGTGAGAATCACCATTAGCACTGGAGAAGCTTTAGAAGCTTCTCCAAACAAAACTTTAGACGTATGTGTTAAGTTTCCATCCTTACAGATTAAAAAAACTGGGCAGGGAGACAGTAACTAAATAAAAAGCTAAAATTATCAACTCAGTTGCGCATATTTATGTTCATGGATGCAGAATTCTCTGTGCTCTAGGCAAACTGGGATTTTCAGTATTATTACACATTGCCTCTGAATTATCGAGCAAAACAAAATAGGAGGAAGAGAGATGGAATATGTGAAGAGGATCTGAAATAGATTAGGATGGCTGCTCAATGGTGATATCGAGATTACATAATATTAGGTTATTAAGTATGAAAGTTCCTATTTCCTCAATTACTAAGGAAATTAGTAATTACTAATTTACTTACGCCTTCAATTACTCCTCTCACATTTCACTTTGATGTTGATATTTCTTGTTGTGTTTATTATTATTATTTTTTATTGTGAAGGAACATTATCATACGTTCAAATGTGCATTTGGGCTTGCAGGTATCTCTCAGATTTTTTTACAGCAATTATTGTGAAACTATGGATAAGTCCAAAATTCACATTATTTTTGGATGTGAGTTCCATCATGAAATGCATGCAGTGAAGGTAGTTTGAAATATGAAATGTTTGGGAAAGATGTGGCTAATAATGTACAGCACATCAGTTGTTTGAGAAGTTCCATTCTGAGGGCTTTCATCTTGAAAATGAGCCATATGGGCAACTTGAGAAGAAGGGGGATAATGAAGAACCAAAAGCTACAGTGGTCTGGCTGTAGCTCAGCGGTGAGGGCACCTGCTATAGACACCGGGGCTGGCAGGTTCGAACCCAGCCAGGGCCTGGTAAACAACAATGACAACTATAACACAAAAATAGCTGAGCATTGTGGTGAGCACCTGTAGTCCCAGATACTTGGGAAGCTGAGGCAAGATCAGCACGTCAGCCCAAGAGTTTGAGGTTGCTGTGAGCTGTGACAACACAGCACTCTACCGAGGGCAACATAGTGAGCCTCAAAAAAAAAAAGCTGTAGTGGAAGCAAATCTATCTCAACCTATGCAGGCATTAGCAGCAAGGTTTGATGATGTCACTATTCCAACAGTACTGGGCCATTTGAAATATATCAGCAAGGTAAAGAAGCTGGATAGATGGGTTCTTCTGCATGAATCACACTAGCATTAGGCAAGAAATCGTCTCAAAGATTGCCTTTTATGCTTCTGTGACATAAAAGTGAACCAATGAAAAATGGATTCTTTTTGGAAATTGCAAGCCTTCAACACAATGGTTGGAAAAGTCTCAAAAGGACAATCCAAAACCAAATATTCATTTTTAAAGAAGTTCATGTTGTCTTTTCGGTGGTCCAGCCCTGGTATTATCCACTACAGCTTCATGAAAGCTAGTCAGTCGATGGTAGCAAATGTCTATTGCAATCATTTCATTTCAATCAATGAAACGATGAGGATGCTTTTGATTAAGCAGCCTGGATCGGTCAATAGAGACGGCCAATCCTCTTGTAATACAACATTCTACCACATGTAGTATAAACAACGCTGCTCAAACTACAGAAGCTGGACTTGGAAACTCTCTCATCCACTGATTTGCCAGAGCTTGCACCAACTGACTACCACTTCTTTCAGGATTTAGATCACTTTGTGCAAGGAAAAATATTCAATTCTCAACAAGCTGTGGGAAATGCCTTTAGCGATTATATTGCCACAAGCTCTCCAGGCTTCTTCACTGCTGGCACACAAAAGCTATCAGGAAGATGCCAAAACTATTTTAGTCGTGTAGACTCACATGTTGCTTAACTGGACTAATTTTCGTTTTATATATAATAAACTAAACTTTTGTTTCAACATTAGCCATTTCACATTTAATGACTTAATAGATTATTATAAATTTATCTTAAGAGAGGACAGAAGTAGCCATGCCATCCAATAATAGCTCGGTTTATTTCAAGGATAGGGGATAGAAAGTTTGAAGAGAGTTTGAAGAAGCTTCTGTGCTGATAAAATTAAATTCCAAAGGATTGTCCCTAATGCAAGAAAAGTAGTTTAGGATTGCTTTCGTTTTCTTCATAATAACTTCATAAGGTCCAGGGAAATTTCATGCAGCACAGGTTCAAGAGTTTAGATCTTATGCTTGGCTATTTTATAGTGAAGTAATAGTTGGAGCATCATTCCTCTCATACAGCTGTTCTCAGTCCCACAGAGTGAGAATTATTGTAAATGCGTATCATAACTGTATGTGTATAACTATATATCCTGATTCCAAAACCTCTGCAGATGGTGTGAGCAAAACAGGGAACAAGGGGGCTCCTGACTCCTGCTTTGGGGATGTGACCTGTAGAGGAGAGGGTCCAACAGGCTGCCAGGGCATCGTTTAGGACAGGCCAATACAAATTGCATAATAAGCTATGTTTTGAGTAAATGGGGGGGTACAAATATCTGCAATAGCCAATACGATTTTATCCCACTTTGGAGGATGTTGCCACCTGCATCTTCCTGATATCTAGGTAAGTGACTCTGGATTGGGGAAGCTGCTTCTCTCCCTGGGGAATCTACTGGCAGATTTTACCAAGTCACAGAGAAAAGGCAACCAGAAATAAAATGAGCTTGTGGGAGTTTTCAAAATAAAATTTCCACAGAAAATCAGGATAAATATGAATTACTTCTCTTATTATATTTATAATAATCAGAATGATACATTTAGCCTCATACTGACTCAGACATTAATACATACATAAACTTCTTTAAAATCATATTTTAAAAGACTTAAATGGTTTAAAATATCAGAACAGATCTTGTGTTTAGTTTGACAGTTGCTTCATGCTATTCAAGTAAATCTTTATGCAATGATCTGAAAAGCAATGATGCTCACAAATTTAGTGTTAAATCAGCATTACAAATAATTTCAAGAGAGAACACTGATATTTCAGAGATTTTATGTACTTTCACACCCTTAGGTCTCGAGACTCCTACCATTCTTCAGTTTTGCAGAAATGGCTCTCTTCCAAATTATTCACTGAGATATCCCAAAGCTTTTAATATAATATAATTTTATCTTTTCTCCCTTTTTATTTCTTTCTGTACTTCATAATATGCAAAATTAGGATGCATAAGATTTAAAGTAAAATTATGAACAGGGTGTGTGCGGGCACACACACACTATTCAGGGACATGAAACTCTGTAAAGAATTTATCACTATAAGGTGCAGAGAGATTTCTAAAGTATAACATATAGAAAGGAGAAGTGAAAAACTGTATGAAATGATATTACAGGAATTATCAGAGTGTATGCATTCAACAGCTTCCAGAATGACCCTGAACCTGAGTAAAACAGGCATTGCAGATATACCCAAATTATCTTCAAGTGGATGAGTTACTTACATTTTAAATATAAAATTATTGAAATAACAAAGCAACATGAATTTCTCTCATTTCTCTAAAGCACTGCTTGCAAAACATATAACCAAAAAATGATAAACAATATGTAAATGAAATACTTCTATATATCTGAGAATTGGAAAATGAAACTTAAAGGCAGATGGAAGGATGCTCATTTGCAACATACATTAAAGTGTGTGTTTATTTAATATGTAATGAATTTTTGAAAATCAGTAAAAAATGAGCATCTCAATAACAAAACAGATAAATTATATGAATAAGCTGTTCCTAAGGAAAAGTGCAGAATACCTGAAATCAATTTCAAATTTTATTGTTCAAAAAAGGTAAAATAAATAGTAAACAGAGACATTTCTTCTTCCTGTATAAGTACCAGATATTAAAACAAACAAATGAGGAAGCAAAACCAACAATTTTCAGCACTAGATATAGTTCAGGAAAAGGCTCATGTTCATATACAAGATTTGAAATGTGAATACCAACAAACAAAAAGTTCACATATTCTTATATACGTAATTTTTGGAACATATTGTAAAGGAAAAGTGACATAATATGGACAAAGTTTTCATGCAAAGTATTTGCTAGTCTTGATATCACTCATTGTATAAAATAATGACAAATATCTTGACCAATTTAGAGGTTATTTGTTAAATAAAAATGGTATACGAGAATGAAAAATTTAAATGATGTAGTAGATTAATACTTTTTATATGAAGATTTTAAGTTATTTACATGTATGAGACTTGAAAACATAAGTGTTGACAGTGTTTATAATAATTTTTATCTCTGACTACAATACTTAAAAATTATTGAATGTTATGTACATTTTTATGAGTCATAAATTTATGTTAGGTTTGACTATTTAATTCTGTATTTCACAGTTTTCAGCAACATTTTTTTCCACAATGGCATTTAGTGTGGATTATTATTATAGATAATTATTAAATGTATTGAGTAAATGTTAGCTGAAATTACAGTTTAAATTCAAATGGTGCCAGAAGAATAATTTTTTCAGAATGTGCAATGAGAAAAACATAACATTTTGTATTTAGTTTTAAAATTGTAGTCATTTGATAGCCATTAAATGACATGAGAAATTGCTAATATGCGTAAATTTGTTGCACTAGCAACAAATAGTATATCTACACAATAATCAAAAAGGACATGTATGCTAGCATTCTTTAATTATAAAGTGGAGAAGATGAATGTACCACAAGTGTTGGCCATCTGGCTATGACAATTTTCCTGGCACAGATGATTATGAATATTAACTGTCATCAACTGCTAGTTATAAAATGTGACACTGGTCTTTGAGTGTGCAAAAGAGGAAAAAATAAAGGAGTGCCTGTTAAAAGCAATTATAATCATATATAATGAATAAGACAGATTATGGAGTTTATTGAAATAAACCAAATCAGTTTGTGTGATAGCAATATAATATTTTCTGTTTTGAATAATAATCATATTTTGCCTGTATAAAAATGTTGTATTGAAATTCAAATTTTCCTCATGAATAAAATATACAGTGTATTGATTTAACAACAAAGCTTTTTAACCCATCTCATATTTGTCAAATTTTGTAGAGGAAATTATTCATGAAAGTATTTTAAATGGATCAAATAAATAAGGGTAACAAGGTCCATTTAAGAGAAAAACACAATATTGCATGCTAAAATCTTGAAAACAATTTTTTGGAGGCACATTTGGTCTACTTTTCATGACTGGGAGGACTTCAAATGAAATGAATGAAACACTTTATATAAAATTACGCCCTTCAAAATGAACTATTGGGTAATTCATTCATTTACACTTTAGAAAATTCAGTTTCCCCTCTGGCTGTTCATCCCATTACGATGTAAGCCTGTCATTCCCCCCATCTTGGCACACAGAAATCCCAGATTAGCCAGTAGAGGTCCCAGTTTACATTTTTTGGAGTAGTCTATGCCATATTATTTAGCATTAAATCCTTTTGTTTCCATCTGTAATTCAATATCAGTGTTAATATTTGCATTAAAATAAACCAAGATGGATTTGGCAGGAACCCCACTTCCTGACAGTCATTTCTTCGGTGGTCGTCTCTGAGTTGTCATTCTTCCACATTTAGTTATATCTTTTTAATTCCCTATCTTTACATAACCCTTTCCACTACAATGTCATCAACACTTCTCTGTGAACCATGGCCTGTCTTGTTGCTTACTGATGTGACCAAGTAGAAAGAGAAAATATGTTTGGTAATAATTTTAAAATCAAACATGTTGTAAGTTAAGAAATATTAATGAACTCATTCAAAACATAAATAGGGTATCTTTTTTTTAATTTTTAAAACCTTTTGAACATTTAAAACTTTGCTGGTTAGTGCTAAATTATATAGTCAACCTTACCTATTGCCATAATTATAAAACCATCAACTTCTTGTTGGGCCCACGTTTTGTGTTAATAATCACCTGTCCTAAAACTCTGAATATACTTGAACAATTAAATATTAAAATTTCCTCAACTCTTCTTGTTGTTCATGCAAAGTTAGAAGCATGATGTTACATGAAATTAAAACTCAATATAACTTATTTATTCAAATGATTCTACTTTCGTGTTTTTTGCATGTAAAATATAACTTGCTTCTTTAATAACTTCTTATATTGCAGCCAAACGCCATCCTTAAAGTCACCACAAATGCAGCTAAATGTACTTTTCTTTACAAAATATTTATTACAGAATTTTACAAAATAAATAGAAAATATTCTCTACACGTTTGCCACCTCTTTGTGAAATTTGGCAATGAATCATGTTACCTTTAAAGGTAACATTTAGCTCCAATTTCCCATTTTCTCTATATATGGAGACTTCAGGGACGATGTTTAAGGTACCCTGTATTAGGCAAATTCAACAAGAAGGCTTTGTATTGCCTGTTCATTTTTATGATGGATAAAAATACACAAAGCTCAATACAGAACTTTTTTTTTTTTTTTTCAGGTTCTTTAAATACAGGGCTAGAGTCAGGACATCTTATTCCTTTCATCTGAGTTGTTATGTAATTTTAAATTAAATTTGCTCTCATTAATTTATCTTTTCCAATTTTGGGGGAGTGAGCAGTGCAGTGATTAAGAGAGGTAGAAAGGACTAGAGGAGAAAAAAAAACATAATTTCTTTTTACAGCAATCTGCTCTTTTTATATTCCTTAAAAGACTTTGTTCTAAACATTAAGTTTCTTTTAGAAGTAAAGAATATCAGTGTTTTTAGTTCAGAAAAACAAGTAAAAGAAATTCCTATGACTTTTAATTTTTTCAATTTGCTTTAGAGAGCAGATCAGATTAGGAAGAATTAAAGAAAAAGAAAGATAAAATCTTCCAATCAGAGAATCGATGGCCAGGAAAATCTTATGCTCGATTTATTCGTGATAGACCCACCTTAGAAAAACATCACTTTTGGTGGGAGACAAGATGGAAAATGAATAGCAAGAAAAATTTAAGCTTCCGGAAAAACTTCAAGGAAAGCAAAATTAGCAAACTGTTATTAGAAGTAGTCAGTTTACGCAGCAGATATACTCATGGCAAGACCTGCTTTTAATCAAATAAATAATAGTGGGATTATTATTTTTGTTACTGAAAGGTTCTGATCCAAGGATAAAATCATTTGGAGATGTGACACGAAAGAAAGCTGGAGATTCCAATGTGTGCAATTAAAGTGTCTTTTATTCCACCTGGCGTGCAGCTGGGTGCAATTCCTGACTAAGGAGAAATCCTCACACAGGCTCTGGCAGACAGGGATTTAAAGGGTTAGGGCAGCCAGGATTGGCGGCCTTCCTATTTCCTGTGAGATACATGAGTCTGACCCTTCCTGGGCGGGCCATGAACTTGACCCTGCCGAGTGGGGCAAGGTTATCTGGGCAGGTATAACAGATTCTATCAGTTACTAAGTTGCTATGATCATCCCTCATGTTGGAAAAGCACTGAGAGCAGATCATATACTTTTGGTACAGCAGTATTTCTGTACAAATTCCCATCATAATTAAAGGTTAGTATTCCTATCCTGTTAAAAGGTGTTTTGAAAATTACACGTCATTTAGAAAAATTACCTTCTTTTTATCTGATAGCAGTATTTCTTTTTTGTTTCTCAAAATTCAAATAAAAGGACCTATTCTATAAAAGGTTCTACAAGTTTTCTGAATACTCTTTTAGCTCAGGAGATACTTTTTGTGATAGCTGGCTTGGTGATTTTAACTAATAAAGTGAGTATTGTAGGCAGAGTTCATGTGCTTTTCTTTCTGAACATTTGTCCAAGGTGAATCATCGTCCAAAAGCTCACTTCTCTGACTTATGAGGCCTGACAATTAAGTTCGTGAACTCACCGGCATGTACATACGTTGCCAGTGCTTTGCAAACAGCTCCGTCAGGCTTCATAACTTTGGTGTATGAGTGTCTCACAGCTGTGTTCATGTTGATGTGTGGCGGTGTCTCACCCAGTGGCATTCTTTTTTATTATTGCATGTTTTTGTGTTTTGTACACCACCACTTCCGATGGTCACTGCAGTAATAGAGTTCCAAAATAGTTTTGAAGGGCAGACCTGGCACTGGCATCAGGGCAGAGCTTCCTAAGGGGAGGATGCAGAAGGGAACTGTAGTGATATTCAGCAAAGAGGGATGGAGCACATTTTCCAAAGAGGAATTCAAGTATCGGAACTGAAGTTAGGAAGTGTTATAAGGGATGACTCAGCTAGCTATAAAAGAAAAAGGGATGGGGGTAAAAACTTTCTCTTTATTTTTTGTACAGTTTCAATACAAATATGTTTATATCTAAACCCTTTTCTTTTTTTTAAACTTCAGATTAGTATAAGGGTACAAATGATTACATTATTTGTATTTGTTAGGCAAAGTCCAAGTTGTACTTGACCTCCTCAGCCAGGAGGTGTTCTCTGTACCCTTTCATTGTGCCCCTTAGATGGGAGCACCCCAATACTCTCCCTCTTACCCTCTCCCCTTACTCATCCTCACTCCACCCACTTGAATTGAATCTTAATTTTGTCTTGTGTGGCGTGACTTATCATCTACTGGTTCATATTAGTATTGAGTACAGTGGATACTTGCTTTTCTACTCTTTTTTTTTGAGACAGAGCCTCAAACTTTCACCCTGGATAGAGTGCTGTGGCATCACAGCTCACAGCAACCTCCAATTCCTGGGCTCAAGCGAGTCTCCTGCCTCCACCTCCCAAGTAGCTGGGACTACAGGCGCCCGCCAGAACTCCTGGTCATTTTTTGGTTGCAGCTGTCATTGTTGTTTGCCTGGCCGGGCTGGATTCGAACCCACCAGCTCAGGTGTACGTGGCTGGTGCCTTAGCCTGTTGAGCCACAGGCGCAGAGCCTGCTTTTCCACTCTTGATACTTTATCAAGGAGATGTTCTTTACCTCCACCCAGGTTAATACAGAGTATTCCATAATATACATATACCACAGTTTATGAATAAACCCTTTTCTTTTTAATTATCAACATCAGGCATTTTTTCAATGTCCACCTCAGATTCTCAGTGGTATTGGAACTAAAAATGTACAATAGGAATTACATGATCAAGTCTTTTTCCTACATTTCCCATTTTAGACTTTAGCCCCATTCACTATCCACCTGATCACTCAACAAAAATACATGAGTCATTCTTACAAATCGACACTTAATTGCTTCTGTGATTTCTTTAGTTAATAAAATCATCAGTTTTGGTTACACTATTGCAATAACCCCTTAAGATAATATACTTAGATAACAACTTGGATAATCTCTCTACCCAGATTAAAAGCCTTCAGTGGGCCAGGCCCAGTGGCTCACACCTGTAATCCTAGCACTTGGGAGGCTGAGGGGGGTGGATTGCCTGAGCTCACAGGTTGAGACCAACCTAAGCAAGAGTGAGACATCCTCTCTAAAAATAGCCAGGTGTTGGGCGGCTCCTGTGGCTCAGTGAGTAGGGCGCCGGCCCCATATGCCGAAGGTGGCGGGTTCAAGCCCGGCCTCGGCCGAACTGCAAAACAAAAAAATAGCCGGGCGCTGTGGCGGGCGCCTGTAGTCCCAGCTACTCGGGAGGCTGAGGCAAGAGAATCGCT
>CAUYON010007247.1:0-12640 GCA_963573935.1 Arctocebus calabarensis
TGCAAAACTGGGGACCTTCTTGGTGTGGTGGGGTTAAGTGGCTCTGTCTTATTTTCAGCTGGTCTTTGTCTTACCCTAGAGAATCTGTTACTCTGGATTGAAATCTGAGCTGTGAAGGAATACCAGAGTTAAGTCACCGCACCTCCCACAAGCAACAATTGAAAAAGTCAAATCAAACCTTCCTACTACCACACACCCAGGGTACCACTTTGGAAAGTCCTTGGGTGATTAGCCCAGCTGAAGAGGTCCTAATCGATTGTCCTAGGCAGCACCGATCTCAAATGGAAGAGTTAAAAAAGTCTCTGGCAACTAGATAGCAGGGATCCATTGGAAGCTCTTGTATAATTCACTTCGATGCTCTGTGAGCTCAGGAGGGCACCCCCCCAGCAAATAAATTAGTCTGGGAAGACTGATGTCTCCTTCCCAACCTTGCCCCTCTATCACACCCAGTGGGTGGTAACAGTTGTGATCCAGTTTCCTCCACTGAGTCGATGCTCCAAAGGTTTGCACCTGCCTGGATCATAGTGAGGTCTGTGGCTCCACAACCAGTCTGCTACTCCCTGTCACTGTTTGGCAGGTGGAGGTGAGGCCTGACAACCTGAGTACTTGATAGGGGCTGGGCGATTCACTCATTTCCAGCCTTGTCCCTGATTGATGTTGCTGCTGGAACAGAACAAGTTCACAGAGTTTATTTCTGTCAAGGCTATTTTCCCTGATCAGACCGGGGCTGCAAATGGGTTTTACTCAGTCTGTGAGTTCCAGCCCTTTGTCTGAGCTTTCATCCCCTGAGGGCCAGGTTAAGCAAAGCAGCCCCTCTGTGAGTATTCTAATCCCTGCTTTGTGTCCCAGCCGGTACCGCCTCAGGCAAATTCTTTACATGCCTTGGTTGCCAGTCCACTCTGCTGGCACCGGCACTGGAGAAGCCACTGCTTCCTCTGGCTGCCCAGAAGACTGGGAGTATCTCCTCAAAACATCCCCAGGGGTGTAGCTCTCCAGCTATTGTTCCTGGAGCTGGTTGCTGTTTCATGCCTCAGGAGACCCTCCCACCAGCCAGGTCTCCTCATGGCTCTCTCCTTGAAACACTCCTAGCCGGAAAAGCAGCACAATTCAGCAAGTCTGCGCCCATCCACACCCCTCGAGAAAATCTCCAAGAATCTGGACTCTGTGGGGAACAGGCCTCCAGACCTCAGGGTGAGAGTAGAGTGGATCACCAGGAACACCAACTTGCAGGTAGAGAGTATATAGTTTTATGCCTGGCTGGAGAGAGCCACAGCATCCTAGTAGGGGAAGGAGGTCTGGTTTTTAGAGGGTCTCTCCCATGGGGTAGAGTGGGAGGACATCCGAACTCTGCTCGCTTGTTTGTATGGAGGTATGGAGTATGCTGCAAGCTGATCTCATGGGGGAGGGGACTCACGTCTGCTTGGTGATGGGCTCTGTACCTTTTTGTTTGTGTCCTTGGGGTCTCAGGTCACTCTAGCAGGGTTGCTGTGCGCTCTTTGACCTTTTCTTTTGGCTCAGATCCAAACCATCAGCTTTCTTGCTGAGTTTCTGTCCTTTAACTCTCCTTCTGGATGGGAACCTCTGCGGAAAGCTGGCTACAGATTGCCATCTTGGCTCCTCCCCAGTAATTTTATTTTTAATATTTTGAGGAACCTCCATCCAGTTTTCCATAATGGCTATAACCAATTTACATTCCCACCAACAGTGTACCAGGTTCTCTTTTCTCTACATCCTCGCCAGTACTTCTTATTTTTTGTAATTTTGATCATAGCCGTTTTATAATTTATCACACTGGAAAGTATGGGATGATATCTTGTTATGGTTTTAATCTACATTTTCCTGATGATTAACATGTTGAGCATTGTTTCGTAGACTGTTGGCCATTTGTATATCTTTTGAGAAATGTCTATTCAGGTCCCTGGCCCATTTTTTAATTGAATATTATATTTTCTTGATGTTGAGTTGTATGACCTTCAAATATATTTTTATTATTAAGCCCTTATTAGCTGTATGACTTGCAAATATCTTCTCCCTGTCTATAGGCTGTCTTTGCACACTCTGAATTGCTTTCTTTGCTGTGCAGAAACTTTTTAGTTTGATATAACCCATTTGTCTATTTTTGCTTTTTTTGCCTAAGCTTAGGGGGAACAAAACCAAAAAATCATTGCTCAGATCAATGTCATGTAGTTTTTCCCTTATTTTTTTCTAGTAATTTTATAGATTTTGATGTTACATTTAAATTTTTAATCCATTTTGAGATTTTTTTGCGTATATGGTATGAGATAAGGGATCAAATTCATTCATTTGCATGTGGATATTGTTTTCTCATCTTCATTCATGGAAAAGACTATACTTTTCCCATTGTATGTTCTTGGCTCCTTCTTTGAAATCAATTTACTGTACACACATGGGTTCATTTCTTGACTCAGTTTTGTGCCAGGCTAGGCATGGTAGCTCATGCCTGTAATCCTAGCACTGTGGGAGACCAAGGAGGGTGGATTGCCTGAGATCACAGGTTCAGGACCAGCATGAGCCAGAGTGAGACCTTGCCTCTGAAAAATATCTGGGCATTGTGGTAGGCACCTGTAGTCCCAGCTACTCGGAAGGCTGAGGCAAGAGAATTGCTTGAGCCCAAGAGTCTAAGTTTGCTGTGAGCTATGATGCGACAGTACTCTACCAAGGGTGACAAAGTGAGACTCGGTCACAAAAAAGAAAAAAAGGAGGGCAGTGCCTGTGGCTCAATGATTAGGGTGCCAGCCCCCAAGGGTGGTGGGTTCAAACCTGGCCCTGGCCAAACTTCAACAAAAAAATAGCTGGGCATTGTGGTGGGCACCTGTAGTCCCAGTTACTCGAGAGGCTGAGACAAGAGAATGGCCTAAGCCCAGGAGCTGGAGGTTGCTGTGAGCCATGAAGTCCTGGCACTCTACCAAGGGTGACAAAGTAAAACTCTATCTCTAAGAAAAAAAAAAAAGGAAAGAAAAATTGTGCCATTGCTTGAAGTGTCTTTTATTTCTTTTTCTTTTTTTGCCAATACCATATTGTTTTAATTACTATAGCTTTAAAGTATTATAAAGTATGGTTTGAAATCATACAGTGTGTGTAATAACTCCAGCTTTTTCTTTTCATTCATAGTTGCCTTTGCTGTTTGAACTTTTTGTGGATCCATATTAAGTTTAAAATTTTTTTTCTAATTCTATGAAAATGAACTGGAATTTTGACAAAACATACATTTGAATCCTAGATTGCTTTGGATAGTATGGACACTTTAATAATATTAATTTTTCCAATCTATAAATATAGGATATCTTTCCATTTATCTGTGTCTTCAATTTGTTTCATCAGTGTTTTATGGTTTTCAGGGTACCAGTCTTTCCCATCTTGATTAAATTTATTTCTTGGTATTTTATTTTTATTTTTCATAGCTATTATAAATGAGATTGTTCTCTTAATTTTTTCCAGATTGCTGATTGTTAGCATATAGACATTCTACTGATTTTTGTGCGTTGATTTTGTATTCTGTGACTTCACTGCATTTTTTTATTAATTCCAACAGTTTTTGATGAAATATGTAGGATTTTCTATATGTATAACTTGTCATTAGCAAATGGTAACTATTTCTTTCCATTTGGATCCTTTGTATTTCTTTCTCTTGCTTAATTGCTCTGGCAAGAGTTTATGATACTATGTTGAATTGGGGTTGTGAGAGTAGGCATTCTAACCTTTTCTAGGTTTTTAAGAAAAGGTTTTCAATTTTTCACTAGTAAGTAAATGTTAACTGTGATTGTGATGTATGATGTATGACCTTTATTGTGTTGAAATACAGTCCTTATTTTCCTAATCTGACAAGAATTTTTATCATGAAAGAATACTGAATTTTGTCAATTGTTTTTGTCTGTACCCAATGAGATGATTTGTTGATTTGCTTGTGTTAAACTATCCTTGCATCACAAGGATAAATTCCACTTGAAGATGGTGGATGATACTTTCCATGTGCTGTGAATTCAGGTTGCTAGCATTTTGTTTGGGATTTTTGCATCTATGTTCACCAATGTTATTGACCTGCAATTTTCTTTTCTTACAACGATCTTGTCGAGTAATAATGCTAGCCTTGTAAAAATAATTTGTAAAAATTCCAAAGTCTTCTTTGGAAGACTTTGAAGATTGGTATTAGTTCTTTTTTTACTTTTAGTAGAATTCAGCAGTGACGCCATCAGGACCTGAGGTTTTAGTTGATGGGAGACTTATTATTGATTCAATCTCTTTATTCATTAATGGCTTATTAACATTTTCTAGTGTTTCATAATTCAGTCTTGGTGGGTTGCCTGTTTCTAGGAAGTTGTCCATTTATTCTAGGTTATCCAATTTGTTGGTGTATAATTGTTCATGGTAGTCCTTTATAAACCTTTGTATTTGTGTGGAATCAATTTGCATGGTTTCATCTGATTTTATTTATTCCAGCTTTCTCTTTTTTTAGTTAGTTTGTCTAAAGGTTTGTTGATATCGTTTATCTTTCTGAAACTTAGTTTCATCAATTTATAGTATTATTTTTCTAGTCATTATTTCATTTATTTATGATCTAATCTTTTTTTTCATTTCATTCTTTCTGCTAAGTTTTGGCTTAGTTTCTTTTTCTTTTTCTAATTCCTACATGGTTTTTGTGAGTCTTTTATTTATGTTTGATATAGGTGTTTATGCTATAAACTTTCCTGTTAGCAGTGGTTTTTTGCTGTATGCCATACATTTTGTTATGTTGTGTTTGCATTTTCATTTGTCTCAAGATATTTTTTAATATTGCCCCCATCTTTTTTGACACAAAGTCTTTCTCAGTTACCCAGACTGGAGTGCAGTGTCATCTTCATAGCTCATTTCAACCTCAAACTCTTAGCCTCAAGCCATCCTCCTGCCTCAGCCTCTTGAGTAGCTAGGACTACAGATCTATGCCACACACCTGGCTAATCTTTTGTATTTTATGTAGAGATGAGTTCTCACTATCAGGCTGGTCTCAAATCCCTGAGATCTTCCTGCCTTGCCCTCCTAAATTTCTAAGATTACAAGTGTGAGGCACCACACCTGGTCTAATTGACCTACTGTTTATTCAAAAGCATGTTGTCTAATTTCCATACTTGTGAATTTTCTAAAATTCCTCTTGTTGATTTCAATTTTCATAGATGTTGTGTTTGCAAAAGATGCTTGATATAATTTCAGTCTTTTTAAGTTTGCTGGAGCTTGTTTTATGCCCTAAACACATGACCTATCCTGAAGAATGTTCCGTGTAAAGGTCTGTAAGAAATTCTCAACTCCAGCCTATTCCTCACTCTTCATCCTTCTGGGTCGGGCGATCCTTACTCTCATATGTTTTTGCTTCAACTCCTTCTCCCTAGTCCTTTGCTGTTACAGCCACTCTGGCCCATCTGCACGATTGCAGTAGCTCCCTCTCTTTTCTTCTGGGAGAACATCTTCCTTCCCACTCATCACCTACACAGCTGCAAAGAACTCTTTCTACAATCAAGTTCACACGTGTCATCTGCTTAAAATCCTGATTTCTCTCCCACATTGCCCAGCCACAGAGGGTCTGTTTCTAATACCTTAGTCTGGCATTTTCATTCCTTCCCAATTTGTCCTCCTCAGGGTGCTTTGTGTTTCCTTGCTCGCATCCTGCCATCCTTTGCCCCTACCTGTTCAACCTCTGAAGACACTCACTAGTTCACATTTCTGGCCTTGCCTGCTGTGTTTCTTCTCCCTAAGATGCTGTTACTCTCTTTAGCTCCCTGACAAACTCCAACTTTTTTGCCTTTGAGCTTTAAGAGACATTATGAGTTCTTTTTGGAAGCCTTGCTGCCCCTGACCCTGGGTCTTGTCCCCAGACATACTCCTAGTTCAGCGTCTTAATTTGTATTCATTCTCCCTGCTTTGCTCTTCCTCATTCTATGAGTTTATTGTGCATTTCTATGTCCCCAGCACCTGGCATAAGGCCCCACCCAGAGTAGGTGCTTCATAAATATTTGTTGGTTGAACATTTACCCAACAGTAGAGGTTGAAATATAGAACCATCTCCCTAACCTTTTTATTCTCAGAAAGTACAAGTAAAGACTATCTTGGGGTTAATATATTTATGGCTTTAAATTCAACATATGTTTCAAAAACAGTTCTTAAGATTTTTGCAAAGCAGGTGTGCACGCCTACAGGGAAATTGGTTCTACAAGATTGAGCTCTATCTAAATAAATTTGTTCCACTATCTTTTGTGGGAGCCCATCAGAAATCCAGGATTCCTGAATTAGACCTTCAAAAGAACAGACCCTTCCCATTTTTAGGATTCAAACCAAAGGGCTTAAACCCTAAGGATTTGAACATGGAGGAAGACACAGACCCAGGAGACTCTGTGGTTTCTACACGTGGGATTCAGAGTATACTCCCATCTGCCTTTGTAATCCAGACTATTGGCATGTGAGTGAATTTATTTTGGATTTGCTTTCTGGTCCATTAAACATACGTCATCTTAGAATAAGTGGGTCAAGATACAAGCTATCTCAGCTTCACATATGGAAATATAATTATTGGGGTTAGAATCTTAAAATTTCAAGTTGCAAGCCTGTTCTTTTGCAGATGGTGAACCTGGAATCTAGAGGAGCCTAAAAACTTCTCCGAGGGCCCCTCACCTCTCCCCCCCCTCACCCCTCCACAGCACAGCACAATCCTGCCTGCCCTGTGATGTCTGAGCATGGACTGAACTTGGGCTCTTTGCTCTTCATCCAGAACTCTCTCTAGAGCAGTATTTTCCAATTGTTTTTATATCATGACACCCTTGAACCTATAGTTAAACTGCCATGGTGCATTTAAATTATGCTGATCAAAAAAAAAATGAGTAGGGCAGCGCCTGTGGCTTATCGAGTAGGGCACCAGCCCCATGTACTGAAGGTGACAGTTCAAACCTGGCCTCGGTGGCAAAACAGAAAAATGGCTGGGTGTTGTGGTGGGCATCTGTAGTCTCAGCTACTTGGGAGGCTGAGGCATGAGAATTGCCTAAGTTCAGGAGTTGGAGGTTGCTGTGAGCTGTTACGCCACGGCACTCTACTGAGGGCGATAAAGTGAGACTGTCTCTACAAAAAAAAAAAAGAGAGAAAAAAAAGAATATATTTACTATGATTTGAACTTCCTTCAAAAATAATTTAATTAATAGTCTTTATAACTTTTCGTGGCACACAGGTTGAAAAATCACTGCTCTAGAGCTTGGGGATGGGTTCCCTGATACCCTCTGCACTTACTGTCCTGCTGCTCCATCTGCAGAGTTACGTGCTGTGCTGTTCCATCTGAAGCAGTGTCCAGATGCTCCTCAGAGATGGGGCTGCAGGGAGGAGCTGCTAGCCTCAGAGGAGCCCATACTAGGAGCTGAGCTTCATCCTGGCCAGAGTTAGGCCTAGGGTTCACAGGCTTTGCACCCACCGGTGGGCATCAGAATGAACCTCCAGCAGACTCAGCCCAGCACACCAGTCGGCCAATCCTGTCCAAATCACCACCTACGTTCTGAGGGAGCAGCTGCTCCTGAACCGTTTCCCAGGCTGGAAAGATGTGTAAGAATGACTCAATTCAGCAAATATTCATCACTGACCACAGCGTCTTGGGTCTAGCACTATGTTCTGGGGGAAAAAGGCACAATGTGATTCCTGCCTTTGACAAGCTCAGTATCTGGTGGGTGAGAGGAGTGAGTAAACAGTGAACCACTACAGACGTGAGGCCCTTCCTTTACGTGATGAATAAAAAGTGATAGGAGTCAAAGTGAGGGACCCATGAGGTCTGAGAGTAGCTGGGGGCCTGGGTAGAATCAGGGAGAGGGATATAAAGAAGATTGCTGGTATTGCGGGTGGGGGGGCGAGGTCAGCATGAGGGAGGCAGTGGCACAAGTGGGCAGGACACAATGTGCATGTGCAAGGCCAGGGTGTGGAGGGACGTGTGGGGGAGGTGATGATGTATAAAGAGTCTCAAACACTTGGGAATTTGGAGGGAGATTTTCCTCCTTTTCCTCTACGTTCAACTCCATGGTGCCCCACCCCAAAAAAGAAAAAATAAAAGTGTTTCCCAGTTGCCCATGACCTCAGCCCACAGTCATTAGGATAAAGGATACAATGTTTGATCCCTGGAATCAATTAGCAGACAGCAGTAGCTGCTTTGCTTTTGTTGCAGGGCTAATGATACCTGGCAAGACCGTTGTTTGTTTTAATATGTACTGTGCTGTTTTAACGGAGGGATTGATGGTGAAAACCCAAGAAGCTGATGGACAAGGCCAGCCCTGGATGTGCTTTCACAGGCCCCTAGGGGAGGATTTCTTGACCCCTTCCCTTGTTTGTCCCCTTCAGCCTGGCTCCAGTCTGTCCCTTGGTTTAGCAAGTTTTACTCAAGGGTCCTGCTTCATTTCCCACTATCCAAAAGGGCATGCAGTCGGCAGATTTCTGTTGACGCCTGATTCATCTTGTACTTCTAGGGAAGAAGGAGGTGTTACGGGGACTTTGGAGATGTAGACACAGAGGAGACCCACAACCGTGCAAGAGGCTTTGATGGCAGGGTGCATTGAGACGACGACAGGCCTGCTCTGTGCGGGCTGCTGTGTACATGGGCGTCGCCTCCTGTCTGGCAAAGGGAGCTCCTTCCAGAGGCCGTAGGGACTGGGAATGGCTGTAGAGTCCCTTCATCTAAATATCTCATGTGAGAAAGCTGAGGCCTGAAAAGATACTTGGAGTTGTACAAAGTCAAATGTGTTTAGGTACTATAGTAGTTTGGGGGCAAAAAGGTGTGATGAAGTCAGAGGGGGCTGAGTGAGACAGAGGCCTGGAGAAGCACCCATCTGTCTGGACAGACTCCTGTCAACAAGGCACTAGTGGGTAGACTAGGGAATAAGTCACTGAGATTCTGGAGAGGACAGAGCCCTGGCATCCTCTGTCCATGTATCATAATCCATGTAGCCATAAGACAAGGAGGAACGTCCCTCGGGCTGTGAAAGTTCTGCTCCCCTGAGGTAGACCGCTGTCTACCTGCCTCCTTCTGGTTAATCTCGGTATACCTGCTGGAGCTCTATTCAAATGACATTTCTTCAAAGAAGCCTTTTGGAATGTTTCCACCTAAATCAACTTAACTTGATTATTGCTCTTGCAAAACGAAGTCTCTCTCCTTCAGAACACTTGCCATAACTGCAGTTTTCAGCTGATCATTTGACTAAGGTTTGTTTGATTCCAGTGTTGGATGTGGGGCCTAATGAGAGATGTTCAGGTCATATTCGGTGGATCCCTTTCAAAAGGCCTAGTGCTGTCCCTGAGGTACTGCATGAATTCTATCAGTCCATGTGAGAGCTGGCTGTTTCCAAGGGTGTGACGCCACTCCCCTCACTCTCTCTTTCCTCTTCTTTCACCATCTGATGTCTACTCCCTTCCCCCTTTTGCCGTGGGAAGCTCCCCAAGGTCCTCATCAGAAGCATACACTGGCTCCATGCTATGTGCACAGCCTGCAGTACCAATAGCCAAATAAACCTCTTTTCTTTATAAAATCATTCATCCTCAGGTATTCTTTTGTAGCAACAAGAAAGGACTAAGATACACACCCAGTATAAAAGTATAAAAATCTCTCAAACTACTTCTAGGCTAATACTTGGTGGCAAGATGTCCCTACACATCTCAACATTCTAGTGGCTGAGGACAAACTGTCAAATGCAGCAGGATTTTCATGGCATTAGAACTGTGTGAGAGCTATGTGGGGGAGGGAAGGGACTGCTAGCAATCTGTACAACTGAAAAATCCCCAAGTCATAAACAGGTGTTAACTGAATTAGTCGTAGGCAACTCTGAAACCATCCAACATAACTGCGAAGGGTCTTTGGCAAGTTCTAACCTAAGGATGAATAAAAGGGCTGCAGAGATGCCTGATGGCTGGTGGAGGGCTCTGGAATCCATGGATTCTCAAGACTAACCAAAAATGCTCTCTTCCAGAACAAAGCTTGAAGAGAGGAGAAACTGTGAAGAACACAACTCTAATTAAGGAGGACAGTGACACTGGTAAAGGGAAGAGGAGATATGTGTAGAAGAGAGGAAAGGAAGAAAACTAGGAGATCTTACAAAGTCTCGAACTTTTGGCAAAATTGAAGAATAGAGAGCTCTTGTGTTAAGAACTTAAGGAAATTATCCTGGCCTGCATTTCCTTGTAAAAGTAAAACTCATCTCACTCTCAGCAGTAGAAAAGAAGTGTTGTCAAATTTCACAGAACATTATAGGAAATAGGAAATGAATAATATCTTCAAAGATAATTTAAATCCATAAAATAGGTAAAGCTATAAATTGATCGCATTTTGTTAAAGGAAATTAAGAATCTGACCAATAATATAAAATAATAGCATACGTTAGTATTAAGAAAAGTCTCAAATATTAGATGATTGGAAAAAAGATTTCCAAAAGTAGCTATCAGAGCTCAGGAAATAATTAGAGATAAAATAAATGATCAATTTTTTTGTTTTAGAACTAAATACTAATTTTATTTCAGAAATAAATATTAAGCCAGAAGAAACACAAGAATGAATAAATACCATGAGTTATGCTTTAAGGGAAGTAAAAGATGGAAAGAAATGAATACATAAAAATAATTCAAGAGGAAATGACAGATATGGAAAATAGGTAACAGAAATCCAGTATATCAAGGTAGGAGTCTCCAAAGAAAGAAAATGAAAGCAGTAAAATAGACCAAAAAAATGCTTAACACAGTATGGTGTTAGACAGGGAGAGAGGTGGGAAAATGACCATATAAAATAAAGCACACACATGCATTTGATTCATGTATCATATGTAATATTTTGACACATGAAATAAATAATGTGACTATATATCATATACACATGTAAAACAATATAACATTAAAAGATTTTTAGATCCAATAATATGTTTTATACAAAGACACTGTTAACAAAAAAGAGATATTTTTGAAGTAACAATAAATATATGATGGGCAACAAAGAAAATAAAATACTTGGGAATATATTTAACTAAGGAGGTGGAAGACCTCTCCAGGGAGAACCACGAAACACTGAGTAAAGAAATCACAGAGGATGTAAACAGATGGAAAGAAATATCATGCTCATGGATGGGCAGAATCGACATTATTAAAATGGCTGACTACTCAACATGATTTAATGCAATGCCCATTAAAATACCAAGGCCACTTTTCACAGAATGAGAAAAAATAATTCCATTCTTCATATGAAACCAGAAAAGACCCAGAATAGCCAATGCAACCTTATGCAGTAAGAACAAATCAGGAGGCATCTCCTTATAAGATTTTAAGCTATATACTGCAGGGCTATAGTAACCAAAACATCATGGTACTGGCACAAAAAACAGAGACATAAACCTACAGATCAGAACAGAGAACCCAGAGATGAAATCATCTTCACATTCTCATCTGACTTTTGACAAAGCAGATACAAACACACACTGGTGGTGGGGGGCAGGAATCCCAATTCAATAAATGGTGCTGGAAAAAATGGATAGACACACGTAAAAGGTTGAAACAGCATCCACATATCTCACCATTTAAAAAAATTAATTCACAGTGGATACGAGATTAAACCTAAGGCATGAAACTAAGAATTCTAGAAAAAAATGTTGGAAAAACTCTTATACATACCAGCCTAAGGGAAGAAGACCTATGAAGAAGATTCCCAAAGCAGTAAAACAATAAAAAGAAAAAAAAAAGGGACCTGATCAAATTAAAAAGTTTGTGCACAGCTACGGACACAATCAATAGAATAAATAGACAACCCACAGAATAGGAAAAATATGTGCATGCCATACATCCAATAAAGGGTGGATAACCAGCATCTATAAAGAACTCAAACAAATCAGCAAGAAAAAAACCAAACAATCCCATTAAGAAGTGGGCAAAAGACATGAACAGAAACTTTTCAAATGAAGAGTCTAATGGCAAACAAACACATGAAAAAAATCCTCAACTTCTCTAACCATTAGGGAAATACTCATCAAAACCACAATAAGATACAACTCTAGTGAGAATGGCTCTTATCAAAAAGTCCCAAAGCAACAGGTGTTGGTGTGGATAAGGAGAAAAAAGAACACTTACACTCTGCTGGTGGAACTGCAAACTAGCACTATCTCTATGGCAAGTAATATGGAGATACCTCAAAGAACTAAAAGTACACCTACCATGTGATCTAGTAATTCCACTACTAGGTATTTACCCAAAGTAAAAAGGGTAATTTTATCATAAAGACACTCGCACTTAAATCTTTATAGCAGCACAATTCACAATTGCAAAGCTGCATAAACAACCCAAATACCTATCAATATATGAGTGGATTAATTAAATGTGGCTTCTATACCACGGAGTACTATGTATTTAAAAAAATGGTGATCTAGTATCTTGTGTAAAAACCTGGATGGAACTGGAGACCACTCTTTTTTTTTTTTTTTTTTTCTTTTTCGGAGACAGAGCCTCAAGCTGTCATCCTGGCTAGAGTGCTGTAGCATCACAGCTCACAGCAACCTCCAATGCCTGGGCTCAAGCGAGTCTCTTGCCTCCACCTCCCAAATAGCTGGGACTACAGGCACTTGCTACAACGCCCGGCCATTTTTTGGTTGCAGCCGTCATTGTT
>CAUYON010007249.1:0-11468 GCA_963573935.1 Arctocebus calabarensis
TCACCCACCTGAGGCTGGGCTCGCAGGGGGACCACCCGACCTCACACTCCTGAGGCTGGGCCCGCAGCGTGACAACCCGACCTCAGCCTCCTGAGGCTGGGCTCGCAGTGTGACCACCCGACCTCATATTCCTGAGGCTGGTCTCGCAGTGTGACCACCCGAGCTCATATCCCTGAGGCTGGGCTCGCAGTGTGACCACCCGACCTCACACTCCTGAGGCTGGGCCTGCAGCGTGACCACCCGACCTCATACTCCTGAGGCTGGGCTCGCAGTGGGACCACCCGACCTCATATACCTGAGGCTGGGCTCGCAGTGGGACCACCCGACCTCACACTCCTGAGGCTGGGCCCACAGCGTGACAACCTGACCTCATACTCCTGAGGCTGGGCTCGCAGTGCGACCACCCGACCTCATATACCTGAGACTGGGCTCGCAGTGTGACCACCCGAGCTCATACTCCTGAGGCTGGGCTCGCAGTGGGACCACCCGACCTCACACTCCTGAGGCTGGGCCTGCAGCGTGACCACCCGACCTCATACTTCTGAGGCTCCCGTCGCTCTCTGTGTGGCGTCCTGTCCCTATTCATCTGCTCAGGTGGCAGCCACCAGGGAGGGAGGCAGAAGGAAGCTCAGGAAGGAGTCCCTGTCAGTGTCAGGACAGCCACAGCAATGCCAATTTGGTTTTCTGAATTTCCTTGATAATTAGTTTTGTGAAATAGTGCCAGATTTGAGTTTTCCCATATTTGGGAGTATCTAAACAATGACACAGAGACTTTTGCTCCTCAGTAGGAAGTCTAGACCCCAAAGAGAGAGGTTTCACCTGGGGCTCCGGCTCCCTGGTGAGCTGGGCATCCCTGTCTGCAGGCCACTCGCCGGGCACCTGGCAGAGCCCTTGTGGTGAGCAGTCTGTGAAGTGAGTCTGAGGCTGCAGAAGGGCGTTGTCCCACCTGACTCAGGAGAGTCAGGCTCATGTCGCTCCCACAGCTCTGGCAAAAAAAAAAAAAAAGAAAGAAAGAAAGTGTGCAGTGATCTGATGGGTTTCTCTAAATAGCCTTGTAATGTTGCTACATTGAGGAAAAAATACTGAAATTCAAATAGCTGATACAAATTCAAGTAAACTGCATCCACATCCATAGGTATTTGAGTTGATACCTGAAAACAAATGTTTAGATGTCCACGGTTTGCATATTAATTATACGGGAAATTATTTTGAAATGTTATGGCTTCTGGCAACAAAAGCCATGAATTTCACTCTGCCAGTATCTGGAGTTTTACTCTGTTTATCCGATCTTTTGACACCATCTTTTCTTCTCTTTTGGGAAGAAAAGAGTTGCTAATATATGATTTTATGTTTTTGTATGAAATTGGCAAATACTTTTGAGTCAATTACCTAGCTTTTGGCTGAAGACAGGTGAGCACCCTCCCCGGGGCTGGCCGAGGTCGAGCCCCCCGGGAAGAGAGCCCAGGATGTGAGCTGGAGCCTCTATTCTGGTCCACCCTGCCTCTGTTAAATGCGGCAATCATTTATCCGTTTCAGTGGACAGAATCAAAGGGTGATCTGAATTTATTCCGGGCAATTTCTCCTTTTGTTTTTCTTAATTCATGAGTATTAATATTCTCTAATGAGGATTTTTTATTTTGAGATTTTTTTTTGCGGTAGCAGGGAGCCCTCCTCCCGCCTTTCTAAGAGTGCCAAGCATTAGTGAACAACTCAAAGTAATGAAATATTAACAGAGTGTATTAGCAACTTTTTATCAAGGGAAGAGGAGGGGACGGCTTGGTGCAGCCCCTATTAACAGTGGGTATCACTGTAATTCTAAGGCTCTTGTGTGCAGCAAGACGGTCCCATGATTACAATGTCAGTTTGACGCTCTGTCTTGCAAGCTATTGTCTCCTGCAAGGCAGACTCCATGTGTGACAGGATACTTGGCGATCTACAGAGACTGAGGAGAGGGGAGGTCTGAGAGGAGACACAGCAGCAGGTGAGCCATGTTATGTTGACCAGTACTGACTGTGCATTTGCTGATGGGTCAGCACTGTGCTAACTGCTTTATTTGAATTCTCTAATTTAATTCCCATATAAATCTTCTCAAGTTGGTACTCTGATAAGGAAAGCGATTCAGAGTTTAAAACTCACTCAAGGGCTGGTGCCTTTGGCTCAGTGGGTAGGGCGCCGGCCCCATGTACCAAGGGTGGCAGGTTGGACCCCAACCCCGGCCAAATTGCAACAACAACAACAACAACAACAATATAGCTGGGCGTTGTGGTGGGCACCTGTAGTTCCAGCTACTCAGGAGCTGAGGCAAGAGAATTGCCTAAGTCCATGAGCTGGAGATTGCTGTGAGCTATGATGCCATGGCACTCTACCGAGTGCGATAAAGCAAGACTCTGTCTCAAAACAAACAAACAAACAAAAAAACTTACTCAAGACCACCTGGCTGGTAAATGGGACAGCAAAAAGAAAAACCCAGATGTCACACTCTAGGACACTGACTCTTAAATACTGAGATGTATTAATCCCTGAAATGTAATAATATTTCCACTCCTTAAAATACATCTGAAAATAAATTTGTCATGCTCTCTGATGGCTATTGTCAAAAATCCACAGTAGAATGAAGTTACCAACACGAAATAACAAATGTGATTTAAAAACAATAATACTATATGCCTGTATAGTATGCTTTCATAAACCAAAGTAAAATTGATTGGAAAAGCTAAAGTTACTGGTGTTTCTTCTTCTAAAGGAACAGGAAGGACCAGGAGGATGCCCTCGGATGTTTGAGGACTGCAGAAGCCCGGTTCCAGTTGTCCTAGCCCTTCTGGGAGCTATTGGCTGGACCAAAGGTGACCTGAGGCCAGCATCTGAAATAAGAAGCCCCCAGTGTCCAAGTTGCATCTGGAGGAAACTGTAAAATTGGGCCAGACAGACTGAATCCTGTTTGTGGCAAGGCAGGGTACCAGCCGGCTAACCCCTAAGGTCCTTGTTCTAATTTTTAGAAATGTATTGTGACTATCTCAGGACAACTTGCTATTTTTGAATGTTCTAAAGCTTATTGGTTGTGATACATTCACAGGGTTGTGCATCCACCACCTCTATCTAATTCTAGAACATTCTCTTCACCCCCAGAAGAAGCACTGTGCCCATTAGCACCCACTCCCCAAACCTCAGCCCCTGGCAACTACTAATTGACTATGTCTATACTGGAGCTTTGCTTACTGTGAACATTTCACTGAAATGGAATCATACAACATGTATTCCAAGAAAGAGTGTTTTTAATTGTAATTTTAATAGCCGTGACTCCATGACAAGAAATGTTTTATCCTACAACTTAAATTGCTCTTTCTAATAAGAAGTAGTGGGAAAGAAGTCCCTTAGCAGTTCTCTAGGTGCCTAATCGAGGATCTCTGAGAAGCTTCCCTCCCTGCTGGACACATAGCATTGTAGTTCCCTGGTGATGCTCGAGGGAGATTTCACCTGCTTTGTCTGCAAAGTATGAGCCACCCATGTCCCACTGTGCGTGACTTGACCCGTGTAAGTATTTATTCTCTAATGGCTGCTGTGTTATCCTCATGTCTTGTGTGTGTCCAGACACTGTAACACACACATATCAGATTTCAATGTCGTAGCTTCCACCATGACCCTGTGTCTATGTAAGTGCTTTGCTACAAAGAACTTGCTGTGTGGGTCTCATTTCAAAGATATTCTGTCTCTCTTATTACACAGATTTTATAATCTGAGAAATTTTAACCAATCTTGGGGGAAAAATGAAGAAAATAGCCTATTTCTGGCTATCTATTAATTTTAATTAGCAACATTTATTTTGGATATATTTTGGTTATCTTTGAACATTTTCAGGCCTATTAAATTCTTCTTATATAATAACTAAAGAGAATATCATCACTGGTTATTTAATATGGTCTCTTTTCTTACAGCAGAAATTAAGGTTTAAAATCTCCTTAAAAGCAATTTTCCTCACAATCAACTTACTGTCCATGTGAAAAATTGTGCATCATAGCAATAATTTCCTTTGAAACACATTTTTGGGATCTTTGTACTGCAATTCTGTCTCTAAATTCATCAACCACATGCTTACAACTCAGCTATATAGAAAACATACTAACCTGTCATTCACCCAATTTGGAAAAAGTTTGTTTTTTTTTAAGAAATAATTTATAATAGACGTCTTAACACAATAACTAAGAAAATATCATGAAGGGTATGTTAACAGTTAGATGAAAATATTTCAAATTGTATATAAAACCAGTACATTGTACCCCACAATTGCATTAATGTACACAGCTATGATTTAATTAAAAAAAAAAAATAATGAGAAATGTTTTATCCTACAACTTAAATTACTATTTCTAATAAGAAGCAGTGGGAAAGAAGCTTGTTTGTTTTATTTTTTTTTAATAAAAAAATAAAAAATAAAACAAAGATCAGGAGAAAGATTAAAAAAAAAGAAACACTGTATAAAAGCAACAGTCCCTTATATCAGTGGGCAAGACAGATGAATAGAACTTACTCTAAAGAAGATAGATGAATGGCTAACAAACATGAAAAAATGTTCATTGTTCCTAATTATCAGAGAAATGCAAATTAAAACCACTAGGATATCACCTAACCCCAGTGAAAATGGCCCCACATCACAAAATCTCAGAACTGCAGATGCTGGTGTGATTGTGGAGTGAGTGGAACACTTTTACGCTGTTGGTAGGACTGCAAATTAATACTACCTTTTGGGAAGGAAGTATGGAGAATCCTCAAATAACTAAAACTAGACCCTCAATTTGATCCTGCAATCCTATTACTGGGCATTTACTCAGAAGAAAAAAAATCATTTTATCTTGAGGACATTTTCACTACACTGTTTATCACAGCTCAATTTACAATTACCAAACTGTTGAAATAACCTAAATGCCCACCAGTCCAGGAATGAATTAATAAGCTGTGGTATATGTGTACCATGGAATACTATTCAGCCACTAAAAAAGATGGAAACTATACATCTTTTGTATTAACCTGGATGAAGTTGAAACACATTTTTCTTAGTAAAGCAAAAGGAACATGGAGAAGCAAGAATCCAACCTACTCAATTCTGATATGAGGACAATTGATGACCCAGTACATGGTGGGGGGTGGAGGACTGGGGGAGTAGGGAGGAGGGAAGGGAGTAGGGCAGTGGTTCTCAACGACAATAATTTTATGGTTGGGGGTCACCACAACATGAGGAACTGTATTAAAGGTTCAAGGCTTTAGGAAGTTTGAGAACCACTGGAATAGGGGGTCATTATAAGAGGGACTTTACCTAACAAATGCAGTCAGTGTAATGTAGTTCTCTGTACCCTCAATGAATCCCCAACAAATAAAAAAAATGTGAAAAAAGTAAATAATTTATGCTATTTCACTAACAGGGTTTTCAAATCTATTGAATCCAAGTTGTTATGGTACTAAGTAGGCAAGTGAATCAATGAAAGAACCAGCAGTGTGAACTCACAATAAACCAGGACCTGAGGGGCTACGGTCTGCAGCGCACAGAGGCGTGAGCACAACAGAGGCAGAACACCCAGTGCCAGGCTGCGCCTGTCCCCAGCCAGCGCCCAGCCCCCTGCTCTTCCCTCTTGTACTGGGACCACCTTTCCCTCGGGAGCTCCTTGAATTCGGTTACTAATGAGTATAGCCCATTAGGAAGTCAAACTCCACACACTTGATCCTGCTACCTCCTCCAGGGAGAGTCCTGGGACAGTGGGAGTTGCTTTTTGATAATTACCAAGAGATAATTATAGCTCCATCTTAAATTGCATACTCTGTGTCAGGCACCAGGCTAAATGTCTAACATGTATAATTTCTCTTCCTTCTCATGAAAGCTTGGTGAGGTAGATGTCACCATCCCCATTTCTCAGAAGAGGGAGCTCAGTCAACCACATCACCTGCTTCCAGAAGGGAACAGAAAGAGGCTGTCTTCACACTTTGGTGAATGACAGAAGGCCTCCTGCCCTCCTCTCCAATTGTTTTCGGTTTCAATTAGCACAGAGGAGTGTTATGCCCACGCTCAATCTGTGAGGATGGGATATTAGGGGTAGCCCTGGCCTTTACATGGCACCTTTGCCATCTCCAGCTCTCTGTCCTCCTCGCCTGCTCCTGGTCAGGGCCACGGTCACGTGGTCTGGAGCCCTCACAGCTCTCCTGTCACCACTAACCAGAGGAGAGACCGCGGGTCAGGAGAGTGCCAGCTGGACACCAGATGCTGCAAACCCCATGTAGGATGACTCTCGAGAGCGTCTCTGTGAGCTCACGAGTGCTGCCTCAGTGGGAAAAACCAGCTGTGGCCACTCAGCCACACCTTCTACCCCAGTCCAGGGCAGGGCATGCTGGCCTGTCCTAAGCCACAGATGGGGTGCACCTCAGAAAAGGGGTTCCCTCCTGTCCTGAGAATGGGCATCGCTAGTATCTCCAGCTCAAATACAATAAGTGAAAACATTCCAAGGTAGACATTATTTTGATTTGGTAGCCCCATAGGACGCTTAAAGTGGTGTAGGAAGTTAAAATACTGAAGACGGAGAAAGAAAAAATAACCAAACTTGATTGAATATGTTGTCTTCAGACAACTGGTACCCCCTTGAAATATGTCCTCTATCATTTCTGCCAGTAGCCTATTTGCGAGACCAATACCTTCCCTATCCAGTTGGCCGTACTGTCTACATGCTCACAAAGCAAAGCGTTGAAGTAGAGCTAAAGACCCCAAATCTATCTGAAATCATTAAAAAGAGCCCAAAGGGCAACTGACAAAATAAGATGTGTTAAAATGTTATCTTTGCTGAACATTCATCTTCATCTTTGGTCATTGGCAGCTCATCTGTAATATTCGTGCACGCACCCACAGTCCATGCAAGTGTGTGGAATAACATTGTTTAATAGACATTTTATAGAGAAAACTAAGTATGTTTTTCTGTTAGAAACTTTCACACTCTTTAAGAGGAATAAAAATATCTATGTTTACTATGAAAAGTACAATTAAGTTTTCAAACTCATCCTAGAAAAAGTGCTACATACATTATTGCTGAGTAGCACTGCGGTCACCAGATGGCCAAGGGGAGGACTTCAAGGGTATGTAGATAGAGACCAATATCACACAAGGAAGCTTACAGTGATTACCTCTGGGCAAAGGAAGGTTAGTTTTAATTTTAATCTTTTCACTTTTCAGAGTATAAAAATGTCTACAATGAACGTGGACTGTTTTTATACAAGAAAAAATGTTTTAAACAAAAACACTAACACATGCTGTTTTGTCTTTGTTCAAATTCTGCACTTCCTTCTCATTGAGAAGGTGTGGCCCCAGTAATGAGTTTTCTAGAGCTTTCTGTGATTAAGTTCTAATTACTGCTGAGAGTAAGGACTTGAGGTCACTTCCTGTTGAGGTGAAACCCAACTCTGGCTTGGCTTTGCCACACCACCCCTGTCCTCAGGATGGAAGGGAGGACAGGTGTCACCTGTGCTCAGGTGTGTACAACACTCTTCTCACCATGACATGAAATGGCAGTCCAGGGCAAGCACAGCACGTGGGTGGTGCTGCCAACCTGTAGCCACACTAGGTCTCAGGGCCTGTTCTAGAAAACAGTCTTGGACATGTGCAATTAGGGCCTATGTTTCTTTGTCCATTACAGAAGCATATCCAATCCTTTTAGTTGCAACTTAAACTAAAATTTTCACAATATGAAATTTTCATGGAAACTGCCTTCAGCATAATAAGTACAAGTAATTTATCTGATAAAAGAATGTCAACAGCAAGTACAGTATAATTTGTGTGGTGACAAATTGCACCTGTCCTTCCCAGGAAGAAAGGGACACTGCTGAGCGTGGAACGGTTGGGGCAGGGTCAACCATAAGCACTATGTTTAATATGCAATCCCAGACACACAGCTCCATCCTTTCAGAAGACAGATGCAAATTATACCTAATAAAGTTATTATAAATAATTGTGCCTCTCCTCTCCTGCATAGTTAGGGTGTTGGGAGTGGGAGAAGAGGCAGTTATGAGTGAGACACCTACAAATTATGAATTAGGAGACATCTGAAGTGGCACTCTTGATTTCCACTCAAGTCAAAGATTTCAAAGATTAGCAATATCTGTTATGAAACTGGAGGTCAAATTGACTTGGAGGTCAAATTGACTCAGAGATTTAGCAGGTCAGGGTGAGGAACGCGGCATTCACGATGTCTTTGACTGCAGATACATCCTGGCGTGTCACAGGAGAGGCAAGGAGGTGGTGTTCATTTTCACATAATAGCCAGAAAAAAATAGGAGACATAAGTCTTTTAAAGGGAAAATCAGTTATCTCTAGTATTGTGGGTAATAGCATCTCATGGCAAAGAGCTGCATTCATTCTAACAATGCTCGTTGAGGGCCCCACCGGTGCAGGATCCTGAGCTGAGCTGCCCACATGCCAGCACGCAGGAATGCCAAAGTGCAGGCACTAATCCTAACCCAAATCCAAACCCAATCCGAACCCCAACCCCAACCCAAACCCCAGACAGGGGTGAGTGGCAAAAGACAAAGGGCCGGCTCACTTGTGTGGCAAAAGGGTGCCTAGAGGAGAGGGCCTTGGCCAGGCTCCAGCCATGTGCTGGGAGCCTTCCTTCAGGAACGGGCCCAGCCTGGGCTGGTTTGAAACCTCCAGCCACATGTCCTGCCTAAGGTGGAGTCTGTGCACATGGAGTGGTGTTTGCCATGCTCATGTCTTCAAATGTCTGTTGTCGCTCCTGTCCTGCTGATGTCCAGCCAGACTCAGGCAGGTGTCAGCCTCGTCCCAGGCAGGGAGCCCAGTCAGAGGCTTTCTAGGGCAGTGAGCCTCACAGTCAGGACTCATGGGAGCACAGGGTGTTGAAGGAGAAGTGGACAGCAGGGCAGGTGGCTCCCCTGGGTGCTGAAAGGAGGTACATGGGCACGGCCCCCAGGAGTCAGGCTTGCAGTGACCACTGTCTTGCAGGACGGGACTCCAATTGGATATCTACAGTAGTAAAGCTCTGGAAACAGACTGTGGAAGGGTGGTCACCGGGACTGGGTGGGAAAGCGCAGGCGGAGGAAGCAGGTGCACAGAGTCAACCCACCTGCCTCCCGCACTTAATGGCTCACAAGGTAAATTTCATGCCCATGTGTTCTGAGTACTTACACGGGAAGCCAGACTCCAGTTCTTTGGCCTTCCCACAGGGCACAGGGCCCCGGCGCCCCGTGGTCTCCTTCCCTTCCGCCTGAGCTTTGAGATTCCTTAGAATCTTAGAAACTGGAATTTGGTTAATGATTTTTTTTCCACCTTTTTATGTAATAAATTTTTATGAAGATCACATACAGATTGTTGGCCAAATGACCAGGAATACCTGTCATTTGCAATAGGACTGACAATAGAAATGGGCCAAATGTATACCACATGGCGGCCCAGCCCACTCATCTCCCACCCCTGATGCAGAACCATCCAGGGCCAGCGTCTTCCCCAGCAGATGGCAAATTTATGTACTTTTGGTGTGTGCCTTGTCTGAAGCTCTGGCTGTGGGAGAGGCGCTTGGTGATACCCTTGGAGCAAAAGTCTCTAAAAGTATCGGGCCTGAATCTGACCAAAACTTCCGCAGGCCTGTGGGAGGCGAGGCACATCACAAGGTGCCCGAAGGCCATAGGACAGGACCAGGACAGAGAGGTCAGTACCCACCCACAGACGCAGGATGGAAGGCACCTTCCGGTGGCCCTGTGTCTGCCAGCACACCGGCATCTGGGGTGCCAGCGTAAGGGGCAGAGCGCCGAGCCAGGAGGGCATGGCCTGCAGGAGGACAGAGGGACAGTGAGTCCTGCCTGGGTAGGTCAGCACTTGCTGTCTGTTTTGTCTGTCTGTGGTTTTGCTCTCGGGCCTAGAAGATGGTGAACAGTGCAGTTTGCCCAGCGTGAGGCAGGGGCTTCCGCAGGAGCCCAGCGCCCTGTCACTAGGGTGGTGACCCTGTGCTTTAGTGGTGCCTTGTGGCCCTTGACCTTGGTCTTCTCTGTCACCACTTGACTTTCTCCTTCATACTTCCTGGGGTTTCCTCGACTGTTTCAAGGGCCACTTTAGGTCTCTGCCTCCCAGGTTGGCCAAGACACAGTGGTCAGCCTTGACGATCTTGGTCAGGGTTTTTTAATTGAGCCAGACTAATCTCAGATGGGGCCAGAAGAGACCCAAGTGTCCCCACGGACTTCCTAGGCTCCTGCTTTTCAAGGTCCCACTGTAAATCCACAGCCTGTGCATGTCCAGTAGTCAGCAGCAGTCTGCAAGTCCCTGAGAGCAGGGGACAGCCACAGTCGTGTCTGACTGGGGTGCTATGCTGGCCTTGGGCAGAGCCTCCTGGACAGGGGTCTCCCAGTGGCACAGTCCTCAGTGTGACAGCTTCCCTCCTAAGCCCAGAGGGAAGCCTCCTTCAGGGCAGTGAGCAGCGTGGTGCAGCCCCAGGTCAGGTCCGTGACCCTGTGTGGTGCAGCCCCAATCCAGGTCTGTTACTTCAGCAGCTTGGACGTGTCTCTGTCCAGCTTTGCTTGGGCCACAGAAGCCAGGACAGCCACAGGTATTCTGTCGGACCAGAAGCAAACGCCTTCCCTTTGGGCTGTGACCCACTGTCCCTGTGTTTTTAGCATTTAGAGATCATGGCCATATCCAAAGGCTGTCCCTCTAAGAACCAAGTCTCTTCTCTTTGCTAGGCCCATGGCCACGATTTCCTTCCTTTCTCATCCAAGGAGGCCGCATGGTTCTGTTTTTATAACAACTTTATGGAGAACTAATTCACACCACACACCCACTTTAAGTGTCTAGTTCAGTGGGTTTCTTGTATTCATCACCACACTCAACACAAAATTGTGCTGCTATTTGACCTCTTCCAGCCTCTCTCCCTGGTGGGTTATGCCCTGCAGATGATCCTGTTGATCTTACGTAAATTGGCTATACGGGGCCTCATGCACTCAGGCCACGGGCCATCTCCACCCAGCTGTATAGCCTGTCTTTAGACATTGTCAGAAGTAAAAAGACAACTCTCATGCAAACATGTAAGGAGCAGGCTCCAAGGATTTTATTCAATTCATTCATTAACGAGAGAAGACGTAATGAGAAAGATGTTAGAACTGGTTCAAAGAGTGTTTCAGGACCTAGGGATTTGTAGGCAGTTTAATAAAGGAATGTTAAGATAAGATTGCTCGGTTAGGCACAAACCTGGTTGACATCTTAAAAAAAAAAAAAAACGGCATTATTTGGGAGTGTATTTCCTTACTTGTTTTTTTTTTTTTTTTTTTTTTTTGTCGAGACAGAGTCTTACTTTATCACCCTCGGTAGAGTGCCGTGGAGTCACAGCTCACAGCAACCTCCAGCTCTTGGGCTTAGGCAATGCTCTTGCCTCAGCCTCCCATGTGGCTAGGACTACAGGCACCCGCCACAATGCCCGGCTATTTCTTACTTGTTTTAA
>CAUYON010007250.1:0-17775 GCA_963573935.1 Arctocebus calabarensis
TCAATGGGCTAAAGTGCCAGCCATGTACACCTGAGCTGGCAGTTTGAATCCAGCCCGGGCCGCCAAACAACAATGACGGTTGCAACCAAAAAAATGGCCAGGTGTTGTGGCGGGCGCCTGTAGTCCCAGATACTTGGGAGGTGGAGGCAAGATACTTGCTTGAGCCCAGAAATTGGAGGTTGCTGTGAGCTGTGATGCCACAGCACTCTTATCCAGGGTGACAGCTTGAGGCTCTGTCTCAAAAAAAAAAAAAGGAAACAGAAAAAACTGACTCATGTTGATTTTTGTATCCTACTATTCTGAGTTCATTTATTAGTTCTGATAGTTTTTTGTGTGGAATCTTTAGGGTTTTCTGTGTACAAAATCATATCATCTGTGAATAGAGATCATTTTGCTTCATCCTGTCCAATTTGGATACCTTTTATTTCTTTTTCTTGCCTAATTGCTGCGGCTACAACTTACGGTACTGTGTTGAATTGAAGTGGAAACTTTGAGTTTTTCACCATCAAGTATAATGTTAGCTAATATTACAGGCTTTTATTTTGTTGAGATACTTTCCTTTTGTTCCTAGTTTGTTTGTTCCTAGTTTGAGTTTGAATTTTGTCAAATAATTTTCTGCATCATTTGAGATGATCATATGGTTTTTCTCTTTCATTTTGTTAATCTGGTGAATTACATTGATAGATTTTTTTTTTCATAGAGACAGAGTCCCATTTTATTGCCCTTGGTAGAGTGCCGTTTCATTACACAGCTCACAGCAACCTCCAACTCCTGGGCTTAGGCAGTTCTTTTGCCTGAGCCTCCCGAGTAGCTGGGACTACAGGCACCCCCCACAATGCCCGGCTATTTTTCTGTTTTTTGTAGTTCGCCAAGGCTGGGTTTGAACCTGCCACCTTCCGTGTATGGGGCCAGCGCCCTACTCCATGAGCCACAGGCACCGCCCAACACATTGATAGATTTTCATTTGCTGATCTATTCTTATATTCCAGGAGTAAATCCTGTTTAGTCATACTATATAATCTTTTTAACATCTGCTGTGTTAAGTTTGCTAGTATTTTGTTGAGGATTTTTTGCATCAGTGTTTATAAGGGATACTGGTTTCTAGTTCCTTTTCTTGTATATCTTTGTCTGGATTTTGTATCAGGACAAAAATGGTCTCAGAATGAGTTAGGATGTGTTTCTTACTTAAACATTTGTGGAATTCACTAGGGAAGCCATCAGGTCCAAAGTTTTTCTTTACCTTGAGGCTTTTGATTAATGATTTAGTTTCTTATTTCTGTAGGATTTAATCTTGATTGCTTTTGTATTTATACAAATTGGTCCACTTCTTCTAGGTTATCCAATTTGGTAGAGTACAATTGTTAATAGAATTATCTTTAAGTCTTCTCTTTTTTTTCTTTGTCTAGCTATTGGTTTGTTAACTTTGTTAGTCTTTTCAAAGAACCAACTTTTGGTTCAATTGATTTTTCTCAATTGCTTTTCAAAAATTCTCTTTATTTCTCTACTCTGATCTTTATTCTTTCATTTTTTCTGTAAGCTTTTGATTTAGTTTGTTCTTTTTCTAGCTCTTTATGTTGTAAAGATAAGCTATTGATTGAGTTTTTTTTTCAATGCAAACATTTGTTGCTATAAATTTCCCTTTTAGGATTGCTTTTCTTGTGTTCCCTAAGTTTTGTATGTTGTATTTTATTTTCATTTATCTCTAACTATTTCCTGATTTCCATTGTTATTTCTTTTATAACCCATTGGTTGTTTAAGCATATGTTGCTTAGTTTCCACAGATTTGTGAATTTTCCAGTTTTCCTGTTACTGATTTCTGACTTCATCCCATTGTGGCTGGAGAAGGTACTTTCTATAATACCCTTTTAAAACGTATTGACTTAGTCTGTGGCCTAACAGATGGTCTATCTCGGAGAATGTCCATCTGTATTCGGCTATTGTTGATTGTTGGGTAGAATATTGTCTTTGTCTTTTAGATCTAGTCGATTTATTGTGTTCAAATTCTCTCTTTCTTTATCTTCTGTCTTGTTATTTTATCCATTATTTGGAGTAGGATATTGAAGTCTCCAGATGTTTTTGGAGAACTGTCTATTTCTCTCTTCTGAATTCAGTCAAATTTTGCTTCATAGATATTAAAGGACTGTTACGTAAATATAATTGTTATTTTTTTTAGTTTATGGAACCTTTTGTTACTTTTTTTTTTTTTTGATACAGAGCCTCAAACTGTCGCCCTGGGTAGAGTGCCATGGCATCACAGCTCACAGCAACCTCCAACTCCTGAGCTCAAGCAATTCTCCTGCCTCCACCTCCCAAGTAGCTGGGACTATAGGTGCTCACCACAATGCCAGGCTGCTTTTTGGTTGCAGCCATCATTGTTGTTTGGCGAGCCCAGGCTGGATTCGAACCCGCCAGCTCAGGTGTATGTGGTTGGCACCTTAGCTGTTTGAGCCATAGGCACCAAGCCTTGTTACTTTTTTAAATTTAAGGTCTATTTTAACTTACTAAAATTATCTTTTATTTTATTTTTTAATTTAAGGTCTATGTTAGTATTGCTATCCCTGCACTATTTTGGTTACTATTTGCAGGGAATATCTTTTTTCAGCTTTTCACTTTCAGCCTGTTTATATCTTTGGATTTAAAGTGGATTTCTTTCTTTTTTTGGACAGGAAAAAAATTTTTTTTAATTATGAACTCAATCCACATAGTGTATTTCAAAGGTGCAATACTTTTCTTCTTTTATCAGTGAAAGAAGTTAGAAATTAGCTTCCAAAAAAAAATCCGCAAATGGCAAACAAATTTCCTTGAAAGTCATGGTTATATAAAAAGTGGATACTAGAAAAGAGGAGGGGCAAGACAGGTTCTACCCACTTTCATGATTTTCATTAAATACTGGATCTACTCAAGGGTGGAGAGAAAAGGCAACTTTCAAAAAGGGGTATTTTATTTTATTTTATTTTTATTTATTTATTTATTTTTTTGAGACAGAGCCTCAAGCTGTCGCCCTGGGTAGAGTGCCGTGGCATCACAGGTCACAGCAACCTCCAATTCCTGGGCCCAAGCCACTCTCTTGCCTCCGCCTCCCAAGTAGCTGGGACTACAGGCGCCGGCCACAACACCCAGCCATTTTTTGGTTGCAGCCATCTTTGTTGTTTGGCGGGCCTGGGCTGGATTCGAACCTGTCAGCTCAGGTGTACATGGCTGGTGCCTTAGCCCGTTGAGCCACAGGTGCCGGGCCAAAAAAAAAAAGGGGTATTTTATTAAACGAGGCATTTACTGTACTCCTTCCTAAGAGCACCAGATGGGGAACATGTTTTTTAAACTAGATCTAAGAAGTGGAATGTGGAATCAGTCCATCCTCCTTCCCTTAGGGCTGTCCACTGGTTAATGAATAAAAAAAGACTAGGGTTGGCACCTGTGGCTCAAGTGGCTAAGGAGCCATCCGCATACACCTGAGCTGGTGGGTTCAAATCCAGCTTGAGCCAGCCAAACAACAATGATGGCTGCAACCAAAAAATAGCCAGGCACCTGTAGTCCCAGCTACTTGGGAGGCGGAGTCAGGAGAATCGCTTGAGCCCAGGAGTTGGAGGTTGCTATGAGTTGTGACACCATGGCACTCTACCCAGGGTAACAGCTTGAGTTACTGTCTCAAAAAAAAAAAAAAAAAAAAAAAAAGACTAAAAAACAACCCCCCCATACACATCCTCAAAAAACACAGGAAAAAAAAAAACAAGATTACTCTCCAGAGTGGAACCAGGGAGCAGCTTCAACAATTCAAATTAGTTTGTTACAGAGTCATTACAAGCATGCCTTTCTGTAACAAACAAACAAACAAATTTTTTTTGAAACAGCAAAACAAAAACTAGTACTGATCACTTTTCTGACGATACCCAATTACTCAAAATTAACTAGTATTGGGAGGGGAAAAGGGGGGCCATACCTAGGGACCTTGTCTGACATGAGTACATATGGGTAGGTGCAGGACATTTGTCATTATTGCAAAAACGTATTTTAATTTTTAATCTTTACTTTGATTTTAAACATTGCTTTTAGTATGATGCCGACACCAGCTGTGCAGAAAGGGCTCTGGAGAGATGGTCATAGCAGCATATACCTGTGACTCTTCTTTGGTTCTGGAGATGCCAGGGCAGCCAATATTGCTTCATCAAATACATTCTTTAGGCCTTTCTGTGTGAGTGCAGAACACTCCACATACTTGATAGCCTTCAGGTAATGGGCTAGCTTTTCAGCAGTCTCTGGTGTGATAGGTTTCTGTTTGTTCTTGGCAAGTTTCTCAGTAGTAGAAGGATCGTTTCTGGGATTAATTTGGGTACCAGCAAGCAAGAAAAGAGTCATTGGACAATGGTGAGTTATCTCAGGCACCCACTTTTCTTTCACATTTTCAAATGAGGACAGGGAGACCACTGGAAAGCAGACAAGAAATACATCTGTTTGTGGATAACTCAGTGGTCATAATCTGTCATAATCCTCTTGCCCTGCAGTATCAAAAAGTCCAAGAATATATGGCTCTCCACCAGTCATAACTGTGACTGCATAGTTGTCAGAAACAGTTGGAACATATTCAGATGGAAATTTGTTTGTTCTGTAGGATATCAGGAGACATGTTTTACCAACAGCACTGTCACCTACCACAATGCACTTAATTGTCTATATTGCTGAAATACTTTTATATTCACTTAGAATATTTCAAGTCTGATGTTGACCTCAACATCTCCGCCAGGGCCTAAAGTGGATTTCTTATAAACAGCCGGTAGTTGGACCATGTTTTTTTTTTCTTTAGTTGTTCTTCCAATCTCAATCCCTGTCTTTTGATTAGAGAGTTGACTTCATTAACATTTAAAGTAATTATTGGGAAGAAGGGATTTACTTGCATTATTTAGTTAGTTCTTTTCTATATGCCTTAAAGCTTTTTTGTTCCTCATTTCCTAAATTATTGACCTTCTTTTGCATTTAATTTTTTGTAACAAAACATTTAAATTCTCTTTTCATTTCCCTTTGTGTTTAGTCTATAGCTGTTTTATTTTTTTATTATCATAGGGATTATATTTATTAATAATGTAATAAAGTTATAACATTCTAATTTGCATTTATACCAGCTTAACTTCAGTAATACACAGCCTTTCATACAGCTCTATCCCCACCCACTTTCAGCTATTCGTGTCACAAAAGTACATCTTTATTATGTGTCCAGAAATATAGACTCATATTTTATTAATGCACATATCTCTCAAGTCATGTAGAAAGCAAAAAGTGAAGTTCCAAACAGTTGAAATGACACTAGCTTTTGTAATTGTCCATGCATTTTTTTTGCCAGAAATTTTTATTTCTTCATATGGCTTTGAAGTACTGTCTAACATAAAAGACTCCCTTTATCATTTCTTGCTATACAGGTCTGTTAGTAATGATCCCTTTCAACTTTTGTTTATCTGGGAATATTTTAATTTCTTCTTCATTTTTGAAGGATAGTTTTGCCAAATATAGGATTCTTGGTTGAGTTTTTTTTCCTATCAGCACTTTCAGAGTATTATTTATAACTCACTTCTTGTCTCTAATGTTTCTGTTGAGAGAAATCTGATATTTTTTTAATATACGAGGGATCTTTGTATGTCTTTATATATAAGGTATCTTCAGCAAGGGTACATATATTTAAATATGTATACAATTTATAAATATTTACACTTATATATATATTTCTTATTGTTTTTAAGATTGTCTATTGTTGTTTTCCAGCAGTTTGATTATAATGTGCCTTAATGTATGTCCCTTTGAATTCATCCTGCTTGGAGTTGGTTGAGTTTCTCAAGTGTTCATTATGACTTTTATCAAATTCGGGAGGATTTTGGCTATTGTTTCTTGAAATAATCTCTTTTCCCGTTCTTTCTCTCTCTCCTTCAAGGACTCCAGCAATTTATATGTTGGTCCTCTTGATGGTGTTGCTTAGGCTCAATCTTTTTTTTCCCTATTTCTAGTATTCCTAATATTCCTAATTTCAATTGTCTTATCTTCAAACATGCTGATTCTTTCTTCTGCTGGCTCAAATCTGCCTTTGAATTCCTGCAGTGAATTATTCATGTTAATTAATACACTTTTCATATTCAGAATTTCTTATTGGTTCCTGTCTGTGTTTTATTTCTTTATTGATTATACTACAGTAGAGCCCCCATAGCTGACCACCTCCCTACTTTGCCCACCTCCTTAGTTTAATTCTCATAGACCAGACATGCTCCACATGTAGGTGTCTGTACAGTAGACCTAGTTCCTTGTGTTGCCTCTGTATGTTGACCTGTTTGTTACAATCCTGTGAGTGGTCAACTTAGAGAGATTCCACTGTATTTTATTCATGTGTTATTTTCTTTACTTTGTTCATGTCCTCTTTTAGCTCTCTAAACATCTTGAGATAGTTGTTCTAAAGACAGTCTGGTAAGTTCAACATCTGATCTTTCCCAGAGATGTTGTCATTCATGTTTTCCCTTCGAAAGGACCATGCTTTCCTGTTTCAGTGTGATTTTTAATTGAAAACTGGACATTTGAATTCTATGTGTCTTAATGTGGTAACACTGGAGATCTGATTTTCCTCTTTCCCCAGGGTTTGCTGTTTTTGTTTTGTTTTATTTTTTGATTATTGTAATGTCTCTGTACCAGTAACCAGCCAGTGATCAGACATGTAAATTTAAACTCTGCTTAGGTCTTTAACATGTATTATGAGTAAGTTATGAATATGGTCTCTTCATTTCCTCAGCATTGACCTGTAATTTTAAAGATATTAGAGTTTTAACACAGGAAAATTGAAGGAGTTTATATCTAGGGATTTTATTTTAATTGAATGGTGCAATAAGGTCATCAATCTGTTAACAGCAGTTGGATGGGGATGAGTTTCAAGGCTGCGTGACATGTATAACAACTATTGTGTAGACTTCAGGGAGCAGTCTGGTAGTAATGAAATTTTTTTTTAAGTGCTGATTGGCAGCTAAGCCCCATGCAAGGTTGGATAGCATGCATTTATAATGGATCTAATGCTGTTCTCCAACAGTGCTCCATAGTATAGAAGTAGAGGAGAGAAAATGAGTGGCTGGGACAATGTAGGTTTAGAGAATGCCAAAGATACTAGGAAAAGCATGGACTAGGGAGCTAAATGTGAGGAAAGGTGGTATGTAATGGCAAGGAGGGTGTGGAGAATGTGATCCTAATAGGGAAAAATGAAAATGATGAGAGATGAAGAAAAGTATGATCTGGAGTCTAAATGGCAAGTGAGGCTTAATTTGCTCTTTTCTGCTGATTGGAGAAAATGATAGAAAATTTTACCACGAAGACCTGAATTTTAAATTTGCAATTAGCATATTTATTCCTCCACTCAATAGACATTTACTGTTTATTTTTTGTATGTCAGGCTCTGTGCTAAGTTCTGGGACAACACACACAAAAGTAAAATTTATCTCAGCAATTCTGGTGCCTAGCAGTGCTTGATGGTTAGTAAATATCTGTTGATGTTAATGGATACTTATACCATCTGATACATCAGATAAAATTTTAACTTTCTTTTAGTCAACAGTGGCAATAGGGCTATAATGTGTGTTCTTTCACCTTACTTTTTATTCCATGTAGACTCGAGTATAATCTGTTTGGATTATTTGGATTGATGTTCTTTCTTTTCTTTCTTTTTTTTGTAGAGACAGAGTAGAGTGCTGTGAAGTCACAGCTCACAGCAACCTCCAGCTCTTGGGCTTATGCGATTGTCTTGCCTCAGCCTCCCCAGTAGCTGGGACTATAGGAGACCGCCACAATGCCCGGCTATTTTTCGATGCAGTTTGGCCGGGGCCGGTTTGAACCCGCTACCCTCAGTATATGGGGCCGGCGCCCTACTCGCTGAGCTACAGGCACCATTTAAAGTCAATAGAAAAATTGTGAATCTCTCTATGACTATGTAGGGAGGCGATATAAACTCATAAAATATGTATTCTTATGTGGAGAATTATCAGTTGGATAGCAAGAATCTTAGATAAGATGAGGAATCAAGTTTAATGTTAGCAACCATATGAATAATAGTTCAGAAGTTGTATCTTCTAACTTTTCATTTTGAAACAATTTCACATTTACAAAAAACGTTATAAAAATAGAACAAGGAATTTTAGCTTTCCTAGAGTTAGTATTTTACTTACGGTGCAATGATCAAACCAGGAAATTAACATTGGTAAATAATTTTAATCTACAGACCTTATTCAAATTTCAATAATTCTCCCACCGATGTCCTTTTTCCTGAACTCCGAGTCAATCCAGATCTCACATTATATTTACTCTTCATCATATTTAGTTTCCATGACTCTCTGATCTCCTTTAATCTGGAACAGTTCCTCAGACTTTGTCTTTCATGACTTTGACATATTTGAAGAATACTGAGTAATTTTTTTTTCTTTTTTTTTGAGACAGAGTCTATGTTGCCCTTGATAGAGTGCTGTCTCATCGCAGCTAACAGCAATCTCAAACTCTTGGGCTTAAGCGATTTTCTTGCCTCAGCCTCCCAAGTAGCTGGGACTACAGGCACCCACCACAACGCCAGCTATTTTTTTGTTGCAGTTGTCATTGTTGTTTTGGCTGGCCCAGGCCCTGTTTGAACCCGCCAGCCTCAGTGTATGTGGCTGGTGCCATAAACACTGTGCTGTGGGTGCCGAGCCAGTACAGAGCAATTATTTTTTAAATGTCCGTCAGTTTGGACTTCTTTGCTCTTTCCTCATAATTAAATTCAAGTGAGTGCTTTTTTATAAAGTGTACCAGAAGGTTAATGTTGTGTCCTTCCAGTGTATCGTATTAGGAGCCACATGATGCGTCTCATTACTGTTGACATTGATTTTGATCATTTTATTATGGAACGGTCTGCAAGTTTCTTTCTCCTCTAGATTAACACTGTTTTCCCCTTTTTTGTTAGTGAGCATCCTATGGGGAGATACTTTGAGATTATATAAATATTCTATTTCATTTCCTACTTTCACCAACTAACTTTATCATTTGTTAGAATCCTTTCTGAAACAATTACTAATAGTTTACCAAGTGGCAATTTTCTGTTTTCATCATCTCTTATATAATTAACAATTAGAATTCTACTGTGAGAGTTTTTCTCTTCTACCATTTATTCATTTATTTATTTAAATCCCTGTGGACTGTGGCAATAATTTGTTTCATTACTTGAGTTATAATCCATTATGTTTTAAAACATTATGATTAAAACATAATGGATTATAATCCATTATATTTATATCAATATTTTATTGATCAAGGTGTCGCAGATTTGGCCACTGGGAAATTCCTTCCAAGTCACAGAAGTTGACTTCTGTGTTCTTAAACATGTCCTTATTACTTTTTGAGCTTTTCCTTTCTGGTAAAACAGGCTATTCCATGTTCATCGTTAGATAGTATTTCTTTTTATATGTGATTTGCATTTTAAGTTGTTTTTTGCTTTTTTCAGGTATGAGGATACATGGGCTGCACTTCACATAAGAGCCAAGGAATGTGCGAGTGCTGGAGAGGTAAAGATTTGGCTGCTGTTGGACTCATAATAAAATTTCCTTTTTCAATGTTAAATGCTAGTTTTAAAAATGCTAAATTTAAATTGTATTAAAATGTTTTTCAGGATGTCTGAAACTGGATCTAGTAGTTTTTTATTATGAAACTACCTGAATAAAACATACTTTCATAATTTCTAAGTCAGGTAATTTAGTTGGGCTAGAGAGTTTATAACTTTGACTCTAAGCGTGGGTAAATATTTGATTCATCTATGTATAATGTTTTGAATTTGAATATGATGACTTTGCAATATATGTAAATTATGAGATGTAATCTCTATCCTCTATTTAAGAATTCCTTAATATATAGGCAAAAGCTTAACTTTGCTCAGTCTACCTAAAATCATTAATTAGCAGATTTTTTTTTTTTTTTTTTTGAGATAAGAGTCTCACTTTGTCGCCCTTGGTACAGTGCTGTAGTGTCACAGCTCACAGCAACCTCCAGCTCCTGGCCTTGACCGGTGCTCTTGCCTCAGCCTTCCAAGTAGCTGGGACTACAGGTGCCCCCTACAATGCCCGGCTATTTTTTGATTGTAGTTGTCATTGTTGTTTGGCAAGCCTGAGCTGGATTTGAACCCACCAGCTCCAGTGTATGTGGCAGGCACCCTAGCCACTGAGCTATAGGCACCGAGCCTATTGCAAAAATTCCATGAGTCATTCTCAACACTTAAGAGAACAAACTATTTTTAAACACTGTGTGTTTGAATAAAAGTGATTTGTAATTAAAATTATTTAGTGGATGTACTTAAAGCATTATTAGCTAATATCAGAAACTCTGTGCTATTGATGTGAATCAAACTTTCTTTCTAAAAAGATTTCTGTAATTCTGACTTTCAGTTAATTTGCATTGACTTTCGTCACCATTTACCTAAATTAGTGAAGCCATATTAGTTATATAAACACAATATGATGAAATTTAGACATTAGCATTTCTCTTAGAAATTACTGAAAAGAGAGGAATGTAGATTTCTGGCAATAAGGCAGCCCACAAGCCCAATAGCTATAAGACATTTAAATGCTATATATAAAATTTTTAAGATACCTTTAGCTCACAAAAAGCAAGAGAAACCTAAATGGGCAACAGTAAAAAACTGAACTGGGAGCTGATACTAGACTAGTTAAAAACAAAACAAATATTGAAGCTGGCATCAAATACTAAAGCAAAAGCTTAGAGATTCATGAGGATGGGAGACTTTTTCTATGGAGAACTGAATCTGAGACGCTGGATAAAGCTCTTTGACCTTTGAAGTGGCTACATCACCTAATGAAAGGTTATGCTAGTTAAAAAAAAAAAAAAAGTACCATTTGGCCAAAGGAGTCAATGAGAAACCCTGTCTGTCCTCATAAAAAGGGAGCATACAGGCCAGGTGTGGTGGCTCACGCCTATAATCCTAGCATTCTGGGAGGTCGAGGAAGGTGGATTGCCTGAGCTCACTGGTTCAAGACCAGCCTGAACAATCTACAGAGGGCAACAAAGTGAGACTCCATCTCAAAAAAAAAAAAAAGACTGGGAAAAAAAATCACGTGGGTACATATATAGTCTCCTTTCTGGATTTGTTTCCATGGTCTTGGCCTCACATAAGTGTGGAGTTCTAAGTTGTATTTTCTATGTGATCAATGAACTTCTGCATTAAGAAATGAGACAGTTGCATATGACTATGTTCTTTGACACTCAAATAAATAAAAATTCTTTGTGGATAAAACTGTTTAAAGGGCTCGGCGCCTGTGGCTCAACAGGATAAGGCGCCAGCCACGTACACCTGAGCTTGCGGGTTCGAATCCAACCCAGGCTTGCCAAACAACAATGACAGCAACAACCAAAAAATGGCCGGGCATTTTGGTGGGCACAATGTAGTAGTAGTAGTCCCAGCTACTTGGGAGGCGGAGGCAGGAGACTCGTTTGAGCCCAGGAGTTGGAGGTTGATGTGAGCTGTGATGCCACAGCACTCTATCCAGGGTAACAGCTTGAGGTTCTGCCTCCAAAAAAAAAAACAAAACTGTTTAAAGGTAGCATCCACAGATTTTTATGGACCAAGTCATTAGCAAATAAATAAATTGCAAAAGTTTGAATCACGAGGACTAAAAAGAGTGAGATTTAGATGTGCAAAAGACTTTAGATATTGAACTATTGAATATGAAGTATTGAATAGGTATTTGTAAATCTTTCAAGAAATAAAACATTTAAAAATGAATAAAGAGGACGGTGCCTGTGGCTCAGTGGGTAGGGCATGGCCCCATATACAGAGGGTGGCAGGTTCAAACCTGGCCCCAGCCAAATTGCAACAACAATAACAACAACAAAATAGCCGGGCATTGTGGCGGGTGCCTGTAGTCCCAACTACTCTGGAGGCTGAGGCAAGAGAATCGCCTAAGCCCAGAAGTTGGAGGTTGCTGTGAGCTGTGTGATGCCACGGCACTCTACAGAGGGCAATAAAGTGAGACTCTGTCTCTAAAAGAAAAATAATAAATAAAAATGAATAAAGAATAAGGAATAAGATATTATCAAATATGATTTTAAAGTCATTGAAATTAAAAACCCCGAAGATGTGCTTACTAGCAATTAGATGCAGCTGAAGAAATAATTAGTGAAGTAGAGTCAAAGAGACTCTCTAAAAATAAATGATTTCTGAGAAAAAGTGCAAAATCTGAAAGAAATTCAAGAATAGTTATACAAGATTTTTAGGTTGAACTAAATGAGATTGCCAATCTTCAACCAATTTTGATCTATAAAACTGCAGTTTCATATGGGTCATATATCTCCAGTAAACATTCCAGAAAGAATGAGGGAGAGACAATGTAGAAAAAGATAAATGGATAAGAATTTTCCACAAATGAGATCTGTAAATCCTTAGATCTCTACAGAAAGTACAACAACAATTAAGATAATTATCCACACCTAGACACTTCAATTTGAAACTACAAAACATTAAAGGAAAGGAGAAGATCTCAAAACAACCAGAGAGAAAAGATAGATCACTTATAAATGAATGAATTCCACAGTAGATTCCTCAAATTGTTACAAGAAGTAGAAGAAAAGTAATACTTTCTTAGATTAAAAACAGTTTTTGAGGTTCAGCTCCTGTAGCATAGTGGTTAGGGCCCGGGCCACATACACCAAGGCTGGTGGATTTGAACCAGTCTGGGCCTGCTAAATAACAAGGACAACTTCAACAAAAAAATAGCTGGGCGTTGTGGTGGGCACCTGTAGTCCCAGCTACTTGGGAGGCTGAGGCAAGAGACTTGCTTAATCCCAGGAGTTTGAGGTGGTTGTTAGCTGTGCCGCCATGGCACTCTACCAAGGGCAACATAGTGAGACTCTGTCTTAAAACAAAACAAAACAAAACAAAAAAACAGTTTTCTATCAATTGTCCCCCAAGAAAGGAACTTCTAAAGAATGATTCAAGAAAAAAGGAAAGTGGTTTTGGAAGATAGGGCTGAGATATTGGAAGGAATATGACAAACATAGATAAATCTAAACAGTGGCCATATGTATCTAATTTGTGTGATTAAAAATGATAGAACAAGATAAAACTGTAATGCTAGAGAACAAAATGTAAGCTGAAAGGCAGATTATTAAGAAGTCAAGCATTCTAAGACTTCTTACTTGGAGGGAGCATATAGCTATTTGAGGGACAGTGCATAGATGTTGATTACATCAATAACCTAACATTTAAAGTTAAGCATCTAAATCAGCCATTAAGGGTTGGAGTCAATTTCTTTCAAACTCCTGTTAATGTTGATATTTGTGCTTCCTCTCATGAGTCACAAATACTCTTTTTTTTTTTTTGAGGCAGAGCCTCAAGCTGTCACCCTGGGTAGAGTTGCTGAGTTCACAGCAACCACCAACTCCTGGGCTCAAGCGATTATTCTGCCTCTGCCTCACAATTAGCTGGGACTATAGGTGCCCACCACAACGTGCTGTTATTTATTTATTGGTTGTAGCCGTCATTGTTGTTTGGCGGACCCAGCCTGGATTCAAACCTGCCAGCTCAGGTGTATGTGGCTGGCACCTTTGCCCACTTGAGCCACAGGCACCACCTGAATCACAAATATTCTTAATAGCATCTAGAATGTGAATCCTTTCCAGGTGGTTTTCAGTTTACTCTGCCCAGTTCTATAGAAAGAATCACTGTCTATGGCAGGTATAGCCTTACAAAATTTATTTCTTAAATTATAAAACTTAAAAGTCAAAATGACTCCTTGATCCATGGGCTTCCGGGTGGATGATGTTATTAGCAGGCATGAAAACAACATTACTCTCTTTGTTATCTCCATCAAAAATCTTGGGTGATAAGATGCATTGTCAGTGACAATGTTTGGAGTAATATTTGGAGAGTAATCTTTTTTTTCTGAGCAGAAGGTCTCAATGGTGGTCTTAAAATGTTCAGCAAACCATGTTGTAAAAGATGTGCTGTCATTCAGGCTTTGTTGTTCTGTTGATACAGCACAAACAGAATCAAGTTAGCACAATTTCTAAGACCCCTAAGATTTTCAGAATAGTAAATGAGCATTGGTTTCAACATAAAGTCCACCAGCTACAGTAGCTGCTGTCCTTTAAAGTAAGGCATTGACTTCTCTTTGGCCTTGTAAGTCTTAAGTGACATCTTATTCCAATGGAAGGCTGTTTTCATTTACATTGAAAAATGTTTAGTGTAGCCACGTTCACTGATCTCAGTTATATCTTTTGTATAGCTTGCTGCAGCTTCTGTGTCAACACTTGCTGCTTACCTTGTATCTTTATGTTATGGAGATAGTTTCTTTCCTTCCTCTCTAGTAGACATTCTGATAGCATAAACCTTTGTAGAATGAGAGTTAGAGCCTTGCTCTGGATTAGGCTTTGGCTTAAAGGAATGTTGTGATTGGTTTGATCTTCTATGCAGGTCATTAAAACTTTGTCCATATCAGGTATAAGGCTATTTGGCTTTTATATCATTTGTATGTTCATTGAGTAGCACTTTTAACTTTCTTCAAGAACTTTTCCTTTGCATTTATAATTTGGCTGTTGCAAGAGGTCTCACTTTTAGCCTATCTCAGCTTTTGGCATGCCTTCCTCACTAAGGTTAATCATTTCTAGATTTTTTTACTTGAAGTGAGAGATATGTGACTCTTCTCTTTACTTGTATACTTAGTGACCATTGTAGGTGTTTTAATTGGCTTATTTTCAATATTGTGTCTTGGGGGATAAGGAGGCCTGAGAAGAGGGGGAAAGACAGGAAAATGACCAGTGGTTTGAGCAGTCAATGCACACAACATTTATTAAGTTTACCATCTTACATGAGTGTGATTTGTGGCACCCCAGGTCAATTACAATAATGACAGAAAAAGTTACTAATCATAGATCACCTTAACAAATGTAATAATACTGAAAATGTGTAACATACTGTAAGAATTAACAAAATGTTACACAGAGGAAGTGAGCACATGCTGTTGGAAAAATAAAATACACTTGCTTGAGGCAAGATTGCCACAAACCTTCAATTTGTAGAAAAGGCAGTATCTCTGAAGCACAGTAAAATGAAGTGCAATAAATCAAGAATGCCTATAAATTGAAGGGAAACATACTGGATGAGTACTAACCAAAAGAAAGTAGGGGCGGTGCCTATGGCTCAAGGAGTAGGGTGCCAGCTGCATATACCGGGGATGGTGGGTTGAAGCCCGGCCCTGGACAAAACTGCAAAAAAAAAAAAAAAAAAAAAGAAAGTAGATATATTAATATTGGTGAAGTAGCCCTAAAAAGAGAAAAGTATGAACCCGAATAGGATCATTAAATAAAATAAGATTCAATTCCCTCAAGGAAGAAAAAGTCTGAACTTGTGTGTACCTAATAAAAGTCTCAATGTATAAAGCACAAATAAATTACAAGGGAAAAAAATAGATAAATCCATAATCAAAATGGGATAATTTCAATAAATTCCTCTTTAAATGACAGGAAAGACAAAAACCCAGATAACGTGAATCTGAGTATAGATGATATGACTAATGTACTTAACAAATTTGTCCTAATGGACAAATGTAGAATACTTTTCCAACAAACAGAGAATATACATTTTTTTAAAGTGCACATGGAGCACTAATAAAAAGTGACCATGTGTTGGGCCACAAAGCAAGTCTCAGCAAGTTTCATATAAGTGAAGTCGTAAAGAATATTCTCTGATCCTGGTCCACATAAAGCTGAAAGTCAACACAGGAAAACAATTTTGAAAACTTTGTATGTTTGGAAATCAGAAGTACATATTATGACTAATTTGTGGCTTAAAGAAGAAAAACATGTAAATTTAAAAATAGAACTGAATAATGATTACCTGGATATAAATTTGTAGAATTTGCTGTGGTCTACTGACAGAGAATTTTATAAAGAAAAACAAAAAGACTGGAAATTAGTGAGTTAATCTAAGTAAAACATTTGGAAAGAGAATGGAATAAAGCTGGAAGAAAGAATGAAAGAGGCAAGAAAGACCATAGAAGTAAATGAAGTAGAATACAGAACTATAATAGAAGCTAAATAACACCAAAAGTTCTCAGAAAAGACTAATATAATCACATAGCTAGTAACTAGATAATTATTAAGTCAGTGATGATATTGATGAAGGAAAAAATACAGATACTTTTAAGAATTGAAGAATTTATCCTTTTACACTCTGCAACAACAGTAGCTAACAAATTTGGAAACTTAGATGAAATGGCAAAATCTTAGGAATTTTTATCAAAGCCAATTCTAGAAGCAGTATAAATATCAAATAGTCTTACAGCCACTAAAGAAATTGTATTAGTGATTAAAAATCTTCCCAATAAGAAAGCACCAGATGCACAGAGTTTTATAGGAGAATTTTATCAACTTACAAGAAATCTACTATTTCTTTGTTAAGTAAACTATTGTAGTGAATGAAAAAAAGAGGAAACTGTACCCAGAGCATTTTTTTTTTTTTTATAGAGACAGAGTTTCACTTTATTGCCTTCGGTAGAGTGCTGTGATGTCACACAGCTCACAGCAACCTCCAACTCCTGGGCTTAGGCGATTCTCTTGCCTCAGCCTCCCGAGTAGCTGGGACTACAGGCACCTGCCACAACGCCAGGCTAATACCCAGAGCATTTTATGAGGATAGAAACACTGAAACCTGGTTAGGGGAAATATGAAAAAGTGAAACTGGAGTCCATGAATCCATACGCAAAACTGATCAACAGAATAAAGACATTGGCATTTTCTCTTGCTTAACTTCAGCGATCCATTTCTGAAAACAACATGTTCCGTGTAAACATTCTAGTCAAGAGCCTATTTCCCACTTTTTAAACTGTTAAGAACAGATATTATGAGCGCAGAGCGGTTTGGTCGGTCGTTGAGAAAGCATCCTTTCTTTGCTTGGCGGCTGCGGGTCTTCATTGAGTACCGGAAGCGGCGCTGCGCTCTGAGAAGTGGCCTAAAATTTCGGCGTTGGGTAAAAGAAAATGGCTCGAACCAAGCCGACCGCTCGTAAATCCACTGGTGGGAAAGCCCCCCGCAAACAGCGGGCCACCAAAGTTGCCAGGAAAAGCGCTCCCTCTACCGGCGGGGTGAAGAGACCTCATCGCTACAGGCCCGGCACCGTGGCGCTTAGAGATTCGTCGTTATCAGAAATCGACTGAGCTGCTTATTCGGAAGCTGCCTTTCCAGAGGTTGGTGAGGGAGATCGCCCAGGATTTCAAAACCGACTTGAGGTTTCAGAGTGCCGCCATTGGTGCGCTTCAGGAGGCTAGTGAAGCGTGCCTGGTGGGTTTGTTTGAAGATACTAATCTGTGTGCCATCCACGCTAAGAGAGTCACCATCATGCCCAAAGACATCCAGTTGGCTCGCCAGATACGGGGAGAGAGAGCTTAAGTGAAGGCAGTTTTCATGGTGTTTTTGTAGTAAATTCTGTAAAATACTTTGGTTTAATTTGTGACTTTTTTTGTAAGAAATTGTGTATACTATGTTGCATTTGTACTTAAGTCATTCCATCTTTCACTCAGGATGAATGCGAAAAGTGACTGTTCCCAGACCGCAGTGATGTGAGCATTGTTGCTCAGGAGTGACAAGTTGCTAATATGCAGAAGGGATGGGTGATATTTCTTGCTTCTCATGATGCATGTTTCTGTATGTTAATGACTTGTTGGGTAGCTCTTAAGGTACTAGAATTGATAAATGTGTACAGGGTCCTTTTGCAATAAAACTGGTTATGACTTGATCCAA